>CAUYRB010055600.1:0-11196 GCA_963574695.1 Propithecus perrieri
GAGGTACTAGATCACCATTGTTTTGTGTGTGAACTCCATGATATACATATACCACATTTTATTAATCCTCTCATGTATTGATGGGCACTTGGGTTGTTTTGACATCTTTGCAATTGTGAATTGTGCTGCTATAAACACTCTAGTGCAGATGTCTTTTTTGTTCCTTTGGGTAGATGTTCAGTAATGGGATTGCTGGATCAAGTGGTTCTGCTTGTAGCTCTCTGAGTTTGCTCATATTACTTTACACAGAGTTTGTACTAGTTTGCAGTCCCACCAGCACTGTATGAGTGTTCCTATCTCTCTGAATCCACACCAACATTTATTGTTTTGGGACTTTTAATAAAGGCCATTCTCACTGGAGATAAATGACATCTCATTGTGGTTTTGATTTGAATTTGCCTGATGATTAGTATGTCTCTACCGTCATACCAGTACCATGATGTTTTGGTTACTACAGCCTTGTGGTATAATTTGAAGTGTGGTAATGTGATGCCTCCAGATTTTTTCCTCTTGCTTAAGATTCTTTTGGCTATTTGGGCACTTTTTTGGTTCTAAAGGAAGCATAGAATTAGTTTTTCTAGATCTGTTAAATATGATGTTGCTATTTTGTTGGAGAGTGCATTGAATTTGGAAATCACCTCGGCAGTGTGGACAACTTTAACAATGTTGATTCTGCCAATCCGTGAGCATGAGCATAAGATGTTTTTCCATTTGTTTGTGTCACCTGTGATTTATTTCATCAGTGTTTCATAGTTCTCCTTGTATAGTTCTTTCACCTCCTTGGTTAAGTATATTCCTAAGTATTTTATTTTCTTTGTAGTTATTGTGAATGACATTGAGTCTTTGATTTGATTCTCAGGTTGACAGTATGTAGAAATGCTACTGATTTGTGCCTTTTCTATAAGTTAAGCTTCGTCAATCAGTTCTCAAATATTTACCTATATTGCTTATTTGGTAATTTATTTCCCTCAATTTTTTCTTGTGGTTTCTTTCTTTTTTTTTTTTTCTGTCTCTTCTGGGATACCACATTATTTTGAAATTTTCTATTAATTTCTATCTGATTTCCTGTCACCTTTATCTTTTATTATACTCTTCAGAAGACTCCTTAACTTTATCTCCCAAACTCTCTTTTATTTTCTTTTTCTGGTTTATTCAGTACCTACTATGTGTCTTATCCTTTCTGTGTCTTGAAGATTCACCAGTATTGACAACAACAGCAATAACAACAAATCTCTTCATTAGTGAAATTGATATTCTGATATGAAATGTGGAAAATAAACAAGGTAGATAAACATATTGCATGTTAGATAATGATAAATGTCAACAAAAAATGAAACATAGAAGGATGATACAATGTTTTTGGTGCTATGGTAATTTTCAATATGGTAGACAGAGAAGGGTTCACTATGAAGATAATTTTTGAGTACAGACCTCAATTTTAAACATATTAAGTTTGAAATGCCCTTTAGATACTGAAATAGAGATGTCAGGTAGCCATTTGCATGTATAGAGTTCAGAGAAAAGATACAAGAAGATATATCAATTTGTGAATCATCAAGGTATAGATAGTTAAAAGCCATGAGACAGGATCAGATTATACACATAATAAAAAAAGTTGCAATGACTGTTCCATGAGTGTGCTACCATTTATTAATAAAAGAGAGATGTAAAGAATTCAACAACAGTTCACATATATTTAATTTCAAAAAGTATTTTCCTATTGCCCAGTATGTGGAAAGTTAAAACGTCATCCCTGCCTTAACAACAACAAAAGTGAGATAATCTGCAAAGTCATAACTTTTCTTAAAGCTATCAATAAATTGATGTTGTAGGGCAAAAACCAACCTGAAATCTCAGACAGCATCTGTAAGGAGAGACTGTATGTGAGCGCTGGTAACATGTATAATTTCAGATGACCCCTAATCCGATATGACTGATATCCTTATATGGAGAGGAAATCCAAATACACAGAGAAAGACACCAGCCACGAGCAGGCACAGAGACAAGCACATGAGCACACACTAAAAAAGGCAGCCATCTCCTAGCCAAGGAGAGAGGCCTCAGAAGAAATCAACTCTATTGAAATTTGGATCTTAGACTTCTGGCCTCTAGAACTGTGAGAAAATAAATTTGTGTCATTTAATCCACTCAGTCTGTGGCATTTTATTATAGAAGCCCAGGCAAATTAACAGAGAGAGTTTGGAATCCCAGGGAAACTCAGCCAAAGATGTGTGTGCATTCATAGGTTCTTCATGAACCTCTATTCAGGGGACACACACACACACACACACACACACACACACACAATGGTGTTGTGATGAAGACCAAAGAAAACTTCCCTCACCACACAGGCCAGAAAGAAAGGTGTGGCTATAGCACAAACTTCACCCAGACCTGCTCCCTTAAGGAACAATTAATCTCAAATTGCTGGGGAAGACATTTATGAAGAGCCATTGTAGCCTTAGAAAAGGAAAAGAAAAAAAACAACACTTTCTATCTTTTTGGCAGGATATAAAAACAGTCATGGGCCCAGAACATTAGAAGTCTTAGAACTTGGCTACCAGTGGAGGAGGGAAGGATCACTGAGAAAGAGTTTTTAATAAGAAGAACCACATATTACATTTTTATATATGATTGTCATCAGGCTCATCCTTTTACGTACATTATCTCCAAATCCATTAAATAAATACCGTTTCATTTAAAAATTAAAAACTATAAATTTTATGTTTACTTCATTGCTATTTATATTCTTACTGGTCTGTATTTATTCATGTATTAATTAATCAATAAAATATTTGTCAATCACTGAATATGTACCAGAACTACAACATATTCTAAGTGTTAAGAACTGGAGGATAGCAGTGAATGGTACAACAATTGCTATGGAACATTGCATATAGTAAGAAAGACAAATATAATTATTATGCCAAAATGTGCTTGGTTGCACTTGTGATAAATGCTACAAAGGAAATGTAAAGGGAGCTCTGAGAACATGGACTTGTCCTAGTCTGTAGTGTCAAGGATGGATTTCTCCATAAAGTGACCCTTCAACTGAAATTTAGATGTGCAGGGAGGCAATTCTAGAGAGTGGCAATGGCACGTTTAATTGCCCTGAAGCCAGAGGGAGCTTGAAAGGATAGCTTCAGAGGCTGTACTATGTGAATGAATAAAAGAGAAGTAAGAGATGTCTTCAGAGAAATCATCAAGAGTAAAATTAGGTATATAAGTTAATGATTTTTATTGACTATAACTCTTTTATCAAGACAATTAAAATTGTTGCTTATGTTTTATTGATAAGCTGGAGATATTTACATTAAGTACGTAAAAACAAGATTTATCAGGGGAATCTAATTTAGTCTTTCCTTAGTATTAGATTGCCTCAATTCTTAACTTCAGTCTCCTAATATAGACTTGTGTAACTTTAAAGAACCAGACACAGCTTATAGAAAATCAAAATGAAAATTAAATGGCAAAAAAGTTTCACTTACAATTGGTCTCAACAGAAAGAATTCCAAATGAATTACTTATAGTGGAAAAGCAGGTTAAAATAAGGAAAAATTATCTGCTCCTTCACATTTAGTTATTGGGATCTCTCTTTTATAAGCTGCCTGTTTTCAGCAATGACTTATGCCAACTGCCTTAATTTAACCTATAGTGAAAAATTCACAGAGGATCAAGTGGTTCCCAGATGAATATTTCTGTAAAAACATAGCTACTGATTGGTGAACAGAAAAACATGAAGCATTAGGAAGCTCCAGAGCCTGGAGGACTGAGGGCAAAGCCATTGAATATGACAGATAATTGCCTTCTTTGTAGGTTCTTCTTGGGACAGAATGTTCATATGAGAGTACATTTGCTCACTGAATTTTTTGGGAAAGAAAAATAATAGAGCATGGAAATGAAAAGTAAGTCAGCTCTAGCAAAGAATATTTATAATGCCAATGGGGAGGTTTCAGAAGATGAGAGCAACAAAGAAAAACAAAATGGAATGAATAAAATAAAGAGAGAAAAATCTGAAGAAATGAAAATAAGGTGTGAAGAGCGAGATGAGGACGTGAAACATGAGACAGATACAAGAGAAAAGAGAGGAAAAATGAGAAAAAATAAATCTCATTTAAAATTTAGATATTAGTGTGTTTTCATCTATTCATAAATCCCATTATTTTATTCTTCATATTATGTTGCAATTTTATGGCCAGCATAATTTTGGAACTGGTTTTACACAATCCATGTCATTTGGAAGCCTATCAATTTTTTATAATACGAAAGTTGCCATATAAAATGAAAATGCAGTTATTTGAACACACTCTATTATTTAATCATTGAAAAAAGATTATGCCATGTGGACCAGCTGAAAATCTTTCCCCAGGAAGAGAATCGATCACTGAAATGCAGGCCAATCTAATATCTAAACCCTGAAAATCTCAAACATGATTCACATCCAACCTATTAGTAGTGAACACCAGGTAATAGGTGTTCCTGTGAGGTGGCGTCATTTTAGCTTAAACTTGGGAGATATGTCCACATGCAGTAATAGATTCAAAAAATATTTGGAGGGAAGAGGATTTAGGGCAAGGGAAAGATAATTGAGATGGATCTCAGTCTTCGGGACGTCAGTGTTCCTAAAAGGTAACTGGGGAAGATTTGTAATTGAGGAATTTAGGCAGAATTTTTAGCTCATAGAACTAGGCTGTCGAAGAAGTAGCGTCTCAGGAGAAGTGGTTTATAATTTACAACCACAAACTCTCAGAATATGCCCATAGAGTACATGAAAATAGCTCTGCTGACAGAAAAAGAAATTGGCAGCTGTGATTTTCTCATTATATCCCAAGTTGTGGGATTCTAGACTAAGCTCCATTTCCAAGTCCAATCAGATAATACATGCACAGTTGGAAAGGTGTGAGGAAGTAGGTTGGGCAGATTAGGTAATGAATCAACATCCATTTGGGTGAATTTAAAAAATAAAGAGGGAGAAGACAGAAATTATAGTGCCTGAGGCTAGGACTTTGAGTAAAAATAATAGATAATAAATATTAAACACTCACTATGTCTCATGCTCTATGCCGAGTATTTTACATCCATTGTTTCACTTAATTTTCATAAATATGAGGTAGGATAGGTTGTATTATTGTCCTCATTGAACATATGACAATGCAGAAGTCCAAAGAGAATAAATATGACCCTTAAGATCACAATGAGTAAATGATGAAGAATGATATAATGAGTAAGAATGAGTAAATGATGAAGTAAATTAATGTTAGGCAAATTAAGCCTATGTCTCCATAACAACTTGTGGTGCTCTCTCTCCAAGCAGCTACAAGATTGTAGCTGTATTTTAGAAAGAATTTTCTCACACTGATGACTATGTTTAGTTGACTTTCAGAGAGATGAGGTTTGTAAGATCATTTTTGAGGTAGTTTTAACAGTTTGCCAGAAAGAAAGCTATTTGATGGCAGATGTCTCATATGTCTCATGCTATTTATTGTTGCTTCTTCAAACCTTTTAAATGAGTTCCTGGAACAAAAACTTATGGATCTGATGAAACTTATGAAATGCAGTAATAGAAATAGTTTAAAGGTGGTTGATTTAAGAGGTATACTGAGAAGCAAAATGATGTAGTAGAAAGACCATAAGCTTTAGAATTAGGCAGACAGAATTTTGAATACAAACTTTGATAATTTCTACTTGCTTGAATCCAAACATGCCAACTCTTGTAAACCTCAGTGTGTTCATGTGTGTGCATGCACATATGTATATATCATATGAAGCAAAGACTTTGTTCAGAAATACAACCTCATTAAAAGCAAATACAGAATTCTGCATTTTAAACTTGGCATTCAAATTTAGCTTTCTTTGGTATGCGACTAATCTATTTGTGGTTTCTTTTACTATGAAACTCATAATTACAGTCAAACCATTCATAAGATTTCAATCTTAAAGGGATATGAAATTGAGACATACAGGTTTAACCAATAAACACTTTCAGCTCTATGATGACAGTTAGTGTTTATCACACTACATAATTTACTACATACACATCAATACCATGAATTAATGTGTTTCCAAAGTACTTACTCATCTATACTTATTTTATAAGTACTTTTAAAATACTATATCAGTTTTTTACAATTTCAAGATCTCAAAAGAACAAAAGTATAAAAGAATGTAAAAGCATGCATCCATGTTCAAAGGAGGGGAGTTTGGTAGATTTAGGATGTAATCATTAACTAGGGATGTATGTGAAGCATTCCCACAACTTGCTTGCTCATTGAACCCTTCCAATGTAGAAAATCTGAAAACTCTTATTTATTCTTCCAAAAAATATTACCTTAATATATCCTATGTATGCATGTATGGCGCTCACTTTTCTAAGCATTGTGCATATGTCAGTGTCTTTGACTACACAAACATACACAACAGGAAGTCATGATTTAGGTAAGAAATAGAAAAGTACAGAGAGTTCAAGTCTCTTATTGTTTTACTCTTCTGTGTGGGGAAAGACAAATTGTACTTTCTTTCTCAAACCAAGTAAGAAATGAACAAAAGACTCGTCAAAGTCTCAGGATGTACTTGTGGGAAAAGACACATCTTACTCCTAGATGGATTCTTATAAACTGCAGGAATTTGTTGGCTACTATCAAAGCAGAGCACACGTAGGTTCTTGTACAAACTGCCTAGAAAATAAGGTGAAGGGAGAGACTGCATTTCACAATAACCCCAGGAGATCAGGACATAAACTTAAATGTATTCTCATCCTAGTAATATAGAGTAATATATTATAATTCCCTTAATAATAGATGATTCATAATCAATGTTTCTCGTATTTTTATTATAACTACTTACGCAATTTATGTTTTGATATCTTGTAGGATTATTAATAACAGCATAATTTGCCATGTCACTGATTTTGAATAAGATATACAGAAAAAGAAAGACAAGTGAAAATAGTAAAAAATGAATTCACAAATAAAATATGAACGCTTATATTAATAATAGAAAAATTATGAATCACAGACAATAATACACCAGCAATCTCTTAAGAGTGAAGGTGTTCCATGTACAAATGTATGTAGTAGAGGATAGGTGGCCTAGGCACAACTTGAAAGGATCTATCACAAAATGATTGCTTGTTAGGGTACAGGGATCCCTGAATAATAAGGCTAGCTGAGAGTGTGTCATTAAAGGTGGCCAGAGAGCACAATGCCCGAGTTCATTACAGAGGCCTCGGGGTGAGGAAGCATAGTGGAGAAGGAGCAGACAAGTGTCTAAAGATTCTACCAAAATGTCCTGGGATGATAGAACAATGATGGACTATTTTTATGACAGAGTTATTGAATATTCCTCAGTTGTTAAGATGGGACCACATTCAACTCCTGCTAAGTGCAACAGCTTTTGCGTCTTTATTTCTAAACATTACTTCTTCCCTAATATTGGAGGAAACAGAAGCAACGTGATGAATGGGAGAGAAGTAAAGGGTAAGGTGGGGTGAAGGGACAGATCATTCCCTTTTCCCACTTTGAGAGCATAGAATAGTCCTATTTACTAAAAAGAGAGAAGTTTTGGATTAGAAAAAAAGGTTGACACGCTTTATCATAAAGAGGGAAAGCTGAATGTGATTGCAGCATGTTCTTTCTCTCCCTCTCTGTCACTAACACACACAAGAATTTAATATAAAAATTCATGATGACTTCAACAAAACCTTATTCTAAGAAAATATAATCAAAGTAATGATGTATTTTGAATAGTTTATTAGGTATATTTTATCCCAGTGGGCACTAAAATACTTAAAAATAGATTATGCAAGCCAATGGCTCAATATGAAACAAGTTTCTGTTTCCTACACTGACAGTAACTTAATACCGTCATCTGTGGGCAGACAATAGATTTTCCTGTTGACCTATTCATGAGGAAACTCATCATGTTTGAATACAGTTATATACTTCGATAAAATTCAGATTTATTGCTTTGTACCATTTTTACAATTTAAATATGAATAAGTCATGCTTTCATCACAAAAGAATACTGCAAAACAAATATCACCAATGTTACTATATTAAGTATTTATAGTGAGTCATCCTTTCATACCTTTACAAACACCACATAATTATACAACTATAAATGGTTTACACAAATATAAATGGCTAATACATACTCTCAGTGATCAATGACTAAATATTTAATATGAGGGCCTGGATTTATCCACTTTTTTCTTTGGGGGGGGTGGAGAAAGTAACATTATATTCATTCTACTGTAAATAACCTATGGTCTGTTCAGTCTATTTCTGAAAATAAATTTCACACTCAAATCTAAACACTCTCACTTTTGAAAAGAAGAGTGAAGAGTGGATACTGTTGAAAATAACTCCAGGAAATCAGGACACAAACTTAAATATATGATCATCTTAGTAATATAGCATAATATATTAGTATTTCTTTAATAGCATATGATTGATAATCAATGTTTCTGGTATTTTTATTATAACTACTTATGTAATTTATATTTTGATATCTTATAGGATTATTAATAACAGTATAATTTGCTATGGCACTGATTTTGACTAAGATACATAGAAAAAAGAAAGACAAGTGAAAAATAGTAAAAAAATGAATATACAAATAAAACATGAAAATTTATATTAGTAATATAAAAATTATGAATCTCACACAATAATATACCTAGGAATACCTGAACAGTATTATATCATATAGAAATACTGATAATATTTTCTTATGCTCCCCTAATATAAAATATCATCTTACTTTTTCCCTTCTAAATATTTCCCAATTCTTCTTTGTCTATATTCTTACCGTCATCAAATTATCCTCTTCTCTAATGACACATCAAACCACTCACCATGGCCTACCAATTGATTTCTCACCTGGAGGTTTCTCCTTTATAATAAATCCTTCACACTTCTCTCAAACTAATCTCCATAAAGTATTATTTCATCATTCCAATCATTATTTTATTCATCAACTGCTTATTGACTACTATGCTCTGTCCTGAATAAAGGAAATTTGGTCAAGTCCCCTGGGGAGACATAGTAAATAAATAATTATCCCTGTAAATACATAATTGCTAATTCTGATAAATACCATAAAGAAAATGACAGAGCACTATGGGAGAAAGGGGACTAGTTGGGAAATTATAATAGAAAATGTTTGTTTGAGAAACCAACATGTATGGTGAAATTTGAAGGAGGAGAAAAGAAGAACCAATCAGTGAAGTTCAAAGTATAGGTTATTGTACGGATTGTTATAAGAGAAATGCCTGCTACAAGTAAGGATCTCAAGAATAGCTAGATTCCTAGATCATAATATGAGGAGACATTATGAGCTGTCTGGCAAGGTCGAGAGAGATTCAATCATATGTAGTCTGAGAGGCACTAAGTTGAATAGAAGTGGTAACAAAAAACTATACAGAAGATTAATAAAACAAAAGTTGGTTCTTTGAAAAAATAAACAAAATTGACATGCCTCTTGCTAGATTAACGAGAAGCAAAAAAGGAAGGACTCTAATAAGCTGCATCGGGAATGAAAAAGGAGAAATTTCAACTGATGCCACGGAAATACAAAATGTCATCTATGAATACTATAAAAACCTCTATGCACATAAACTGGAAAATGTGGAGGAAACGGGCAAACTCTTAGAAACACACAGCCTCCCTAGGCTCAATCAGGAAGAAAGAGAATTCTGGAACAGACCAATATCAAGTAGCGGAATTGAAGCAGCAATAAAAACTCTTCCTAAAAAGAAAAGTCCTAGACTACATGACATCCCACCCATATTTTACCAGACCTCCAAAGAAGAACTGCAGGAATTATTCCGCAGAAATTATTCCACAACATTGTGAAGGAAGGAATCCTCCCCAACACATTTTATGAAGTTGACATCACCCTGATACCAAAACCAGGAAAGGACGCAAAAACAACAACAAAAAAAACTATAGACCAATATCCCTTATGAATATGAATGCAAAAATTCTCAACAAATTTCTAACAAACCGAATCCAGGTGCTTATCAAAAAAATAATACATCACGAAGTAGTGAGCTTCACCCCAGAGATGCAGGGATGGTTCAACATACGCAAATCCATAAATGTAATTCACCACATAAATAGAAGTAAAAACAAAGACCATATGATCCTCTCAATAGATGCAGAAAAAACATTCCACAAAATTCAGCACCCTTTTATGATAAGAACGCTTAACAACATAGGCATAGATGAGACTTACCTAAAAATCATATAATCCATATATGACAAACCCACAGCCAACATCATACTGAATGGGAAAAAGTTGAAAACATTCCCACTTAGAACTGGAACCAGACAAGGTTGCCCTCTATCACTTCTGTTCAACATCGGGCTGGATGTCCCAGCCATAGCAAGCAGACAAGAGAAGGAAATCAAAGGCATCCATATGGGGGCAGAAGATGTCAAACTATTGCTCTTTACGAATGATATGATCTTATATCTAGAAAACCCCAAAGTTTCTGCCATGAGACTACTGGAATTGATAAACAAATTCAGCAATTTCTCAAGTTACAAAATCAACGTACAGAAATCAGTAGCATTTCTATATGCCAACAACAGTCAAACTGAGAAACAAATCAAAGACTCAATTCCCTTCACAATAGCAACAAAGAAAATAAAATACCTAGGAATATACTTAACTAAGAAGGTAAAAGACCTCTACAGGGAGAACCATGAAACACTGAGGAAGGAAATAACAAAGGATGTAAAGAAGTGGAACACCATACCATGCTCATGGGTTGGCAGAATCAACATTGTAAAAATGTCTATACTACCTAAAGTGATCTACAGAGTCAATGCAATCCCCATTAAAGTACCAACATCATTTTTCACAGATATAGAAAAAATAATTCTATACTTCATATGGAACCAGAGAAGACCCCGTATAGCAAAAGCAACCTTAAGAAAAAAGAACAAATTGAGAGGCATCAATTTGCCAGACTTCAAGCTATACTACAAGGCTATAGTAACTAAAACAGCATGTTACCATGATAAGAACAGAGAGATAGACCAATGGAACAGAACTGAGAACCCAGATGTAAAACCATCCTCATATATCCATCTAATCTTTGACAAAGCAGACAAAAGCATACACTGGGGAAAAAAAATCCTTATTCACTAAATGGTGCTGGGAAAATTGGATAGCCACATGTAGAAGACT
>CAUYRB010055601.1:0-37058 GCA_963574695.1 Propithecus perrieri
TGCCTGTAGTCCCAGCTACTCGGGAGGCTGAGGCAGGAGGATCGCTTGAGCCCAGGAGTTTGAGGTTGCTGTGAGCTAGGATGATGCCACGGCACTCTAGCCCGGGCAACACAGTGAGACTCTGTCTCAAAAAAAAAAAAGTTTTGATTATGTTAGGTAATAATTTGGGGTTGAAGCTGTGTGTTAGATAAGCTAATCATTGTTTCTTTTGTCCTAGTCAAATACAGTCTAAAATCATGTGCAGAGAGGAGCCTTCCAGTATTCTCTTCCGTCTTGGAATCAACTTACTTCATCAATTTTTCAGCACTTCACTTTTCCCAGTTTTAGGAGACGGGCAATGATCATTTATGTAGGCCTTCCAAGAAAAGTATGAGAAAAGTACTTTTAAGTTTTGGTACGCTGCAAATGTCAGATGTCAGTAATATTAGTAGTTTTAGTCATAAACTCATAAAGTAACAAAATGCAGAGGTATGATATTGACACAAAAAGTATGAGATCAAATACAGTGCAGTTCCTAGTCAGCCTTCATGAACATGTCCACATACTAGACAGTCTTTTTCTTTTTTCTAATCACAAGTCATGGTGTGCCCCGTTCAAGGTCAGAGTTCTTTTCTGGGGTGTGTGGCTGCGTACTTGGGGGCCAGTTCTTTGATCAGATTCACGTAGTCGGTTTTTTCGGCACAAGCTCTGCACTCTTCCCCCCAGCTACGAAGGATCTGCTTCAGCTCTGCTACTCTCATCTTCCCCAGGTCGACGGAGGCCAAGTCTAATTTCTTTTCTAAATGCCCAAAAGGAAAAGCACAATTAAAAAAACAAACCAAAAAAAAAAAAAAAACAAAAACAAACCCCTCTAATGAAAACGTAGCACAACTACTCTCTGTATCCGCAGGTTCCACATCCGCGGATTCAACCAACCACGGATCAAAAATATTCGAAACAGAAAAATAACAATACAACAATTTTAACAGTACAGTATAACAACTATTGACATAGCATTTACATTTTATCAGGTATTATAAGTAATCTAGAAATGATTTAAAGTATATGAGAGTATGTGCATAGGTTATATGCAAATACTTGTGCGTAAGGATTGTAGTATCCAAGTGGAATCCTAGAACCAATGCTCCACAGGTACGCAGACAAGTGCATATGCAAAACTATTGGAACAGTTCGTGTTTTTATCTGACTTTCTCTCCAAGAGATTATACTTGCATCAAACAAGGTAACAAGGAAAGCCATAAAAGGCAGTCGGTGCCTTTGGGATGGCCTTGGTTTGCGGCCAACTGAAAGCCGTAGACCATAAAACGCAGCAAGTTGTGATTCACTTTTTCTACGAAGATATATTTTCCTTAAAGCAGATGAGCAAACACGTGACAAAACACTATCAAGTTTTAAATAAAAATGTAAACAAAAAACCCAAACAGCTTGTCAAAATTAGGAGCATTCTCATTGAACCTGAATTGTTTTGGACCTCTGTTTAAACCCGCCTGCTGCCCCACCCCTAATGGGATTACTAAATCATCACAGCGTTCTTTGACAGCCCTTTGCGGTCGGTGTACCCACTTCTCCAATGCTAGTGCTTCGGTGCCAGCCAGCCTGGCTCCTATAATTCTTGCCAGGGATGCTTGTTATCAACATCTAACTCCTCTGGCAAGACTACTGTTTCTTGTTTACAGATTATGGGCAGAAAATATCAATAACTCAGCTACTTCTCCATTGCTGAGCCCAAAATAGAAAAAAAAAAAATAAGCTCATCTATAATACACTAATGTTTATAATTTACCTATCAGAAAGGGTTAAACTTTTCCTCTTTCAAAGGAAACTCTCTTTGACCCCTCCTGCCTGCCAGGTATTTGCTTTGGACACAAATACAAACTTCAAGTTTACTTATTAAACCAGTAGTGGCAGCCCAGGACTTTTTCAGCTTGACTTCTCTTTAAAAATTCTTTCCCATTTTTTCCCTGAGTAATAGAACATAGCATTTTAAAACATTAAAAACTTAATGGTTGTCAAGCTATTTGTCAAAAATTTCAGTAAGTGTGTTGTAATTCAAAAGTTGGATGTTAAAGCCTTTTTTTAATTTGGGGGGTCGGCTATACACAGTACTCCAGAGGACCCTTAAATTTTTATAGTGATTCCTCATCCTTTTAAATAACAAAGCAAGCAAAAGAAAACGTTCTTTCAGGTCAAAAACCAAATGACACCTTCCTAATTGAAAACATACTCCAACTTTACATTTATCTGGCTTGTTAATTTCATGGCTGACCTTTAAAAGAATACCTTTAAAAGTAGAAACTTTCATAGTCCAAATTATGAATATCCCACAGCACAAGGGCCCCTATTCAATCTCATCTTTGCTGACAATAAGGTAGGGAGAATTTAGAATGATTGATCTATTCAAGATATCAGGTCGAAGGAGAAAAATTCTTTTTTGCAAGTGTCTGTTGTTTGAGTTCTTCTAAAGAACTTGGCATTTGGCATTAATTTTAAAAAGGGGAAAACCTCTGTGATGTCCTAAAACTATCAAAAAAAAAAAATAGGTCCGTACAAAAATTAAAACTAATTTACAGCTCCCCAAGGGCCTCTAGTGGCCGGTGTTGCCAAACATTAAGCTTTCATTTCTTCTCAATATCTGAATAGTTTTTCTATTAAGGAGCCCTGTTAAGATCCCTTGCATATAGGAGAAGTTATTCAAAATAAATTTTTTATTTGAATGAATGAAGCTGCAGAGGTTTGTCCCTTTTGCAAATATTGTTTATGTGGACTCAGTGATTTCTGCCTCTACTTCATGACTTTTGAAGCCAATAAAAAGGGGTGCCTACCCATAATAACTACCCTGGGAGTTAGTTAGGTCTTGCCCTTGGCAAATTGAGAAATAGGTTGTCTTTGGTAGCTTCCAACCCTAAACCTATTTAAAGCTAGCTATGTAGCTATGATGCAAAGGCCCATTACACAGCTGCGTTGGAAAATAAGACTATGATAAGTTAGAGTTGGATGCTAATGACTTAGGTAGTTTAAATGTGTCTGTCCTGGTAGATTTTCAGCTGTCAAGGATGGGCTGAGGAAGTGATTCCTCATCCTTTTATCAGACCTTGACAATCTATCCCAAAGTCTGGCCCAGATATAAATTCTTACTCTAAGACTAGATCTATCCATGTGAAATTTATAAGGCCAAGGATAATGTTTTAAATAGAACATCTCCTTCCTTTCCTTGCTGTTTATTTTAGGCATGCTCTGATACGCTATTTCATCAGGCAAAACCTGATTTCATGTGAATAACCCATTTCCTAAAATTTAAAGCTGGTGGAATGGTAGACATGCCCAGGAAGAAAGAATCACATTGACAACTTCAAAGTCCTCGTATCATCTTTGAATAGATGCAACTTTTGTCTTACTAGGTTACCAAGAAGCTAAATCACCACGAGTAGCTGCTCTCTTTGTATTTTGAAATTTTCCTTGACATACATAGCTGACGTTGCCTTAGTACATTATGAGTTTCGACGTTGCGGTTTGGTGTTGGCAGTTTTAACCTAATGCTGGTTATGCCAGTACTATTCGTTTCTCTTCCCTCAAAGAAACTCAGATGGCACTAGGCACCATTGCTCAGCCCAGCAACCTAATTGGTGAGTGGAGAATTTCTTTGCTTCTAACACTGACTCTTTAGAAAACATGGCCCTGGGCTTAGAGGTTCGCCAATCCATTGGACGTGTTGGGAAGAACACCGGGCTCTGTGATACCGTATTTCAGCTCACAGATCTGACTGTCCATCTTCTTCAGCTTGTCACAGATCCTCCCTGGAGGCATATGCACACTAATCGGACGTGTGACCTCACTTAGGATCTTCGTGGCTGCGTCTTTGGCGGCTCCTAGGTAATAGCACTGAGGGAAAAGGAAGAGAATTTAGTGTCCCAGACAATGAAAACAGCAGGTAACACAGTATGGAGGAGCGAAAAAGAGGTTAACGTAGTTTTCATGGTCCAGCTACTAAAGTTTAACCCCTGCTGACGAAGACACCAGGAAACAGGTGACTCCGTTCTTGTGATCATCCGAATTAGAAGTGCCCTAAAATTCACATGGTGTTAAAAGACGAATGGGAAGAGCTAACGCTTACTAAATGTTTTCTCTGTGCCAGGCACTCTCAGTGCTTTAAAGGTATTAACTTATTTACATCTCACGACAATCCTGCGAAATGCTATCATTATCCCCATTTTATACCCAAGCCAACTGAAGGTCACCCAGCTAGCAAGTAGAAGAGACAGAATTATAAAATGCAGCATTTGGGTTCTAGAGTCCGTGCTCTTTGCCACTGTGCAATACTGCTTTTCAAACTCCCTGACCTAAGAATTTTACTTTTAAAAATATAAAACTTAATAGTACAAACAAATGGCATGAGTTTTACAATGTGTCCATGGTAAGCAGTCAACAATGCAGATTTAACTGACAAATTCAACATGACAATTTAGGCAAAAGGAAATTGGCCTGAAATTGTCTTTGGTGATATAAAACAGTATATTAAAAAAAGCCATAGATGTATACCCAGGAAATACCATATAAATCCCATTATAAGAAAACAGAAATACTTCATTAGTTATGTATAAATAATAATATAAAATGTTGTGATCGGTTTGACTAATTGTCTTGGTAAGAAATGGAAAGTCTACCCACTCTTAGGTTAGTAAATTCGCATTAGGAATTCAATTTTATAATTTCGTTTAAGAAAACATAGAAATGGTTGCCCATGGTATACTCAAAAAGTAAAATGAAACTGGATATATTCTGGATGAAAATACACAAGACTACATTTCATTGGAAAATAGATCTCTGCTTGCTGTCCACCATGAACATGCTTGAGGCACACATGTAAGTAGGAGGACATTGAGTCCAAAATGAAAAACAAAACTATTAGTTTTATTCCAGCACACGGGAAAAATGAAAGGTGAAAATTTACCATACCAGGCGATTTTCTTTTCCTTTGGCATCCAAGCAAAAGCTGATCAATTCTTTCTCTATGGTGTCCAGAGAAAAGTTAACTCCCTTGTCTACTAAGGCGTTGTAGAATCGGTTCAAGAATTCTTTACATACTAGAAAGAACACAGAAACATGTCTGTATGGACAACTTAACCACTACCACACCTATGTTTATGACCGCATTAAAAAAAGTAGGTATGGGTCAAGGCACCGTAACAGTGGATTCAAATTCTAAGAATGACTTCAGGCCTATTGCTACTTAACGTGAGCTTATTGAATCAATTCATTGATCAATCTTTGGAACCAAGTTCCACCTAAAATGAGAACTTTTCCACAAAATTTGGTTAACCCTAAAAGAAAATACAGCCTTCTAAAGGATATGATCTTGAGACAGCTTAGTTTTAAGCATAAAAACCTGAATAATTATCTTGAATGACACCCCTTGGTAGTCTGCATAAGTCTCTATGTTCCATCATCATGACCCTGAAGTGAAACCCCAATTTGAACAATCGCATTCAGTCCTGGTGTGCAGAGGCAGCAGAAGAGATGGAGCCAGGCAATAACAACCATCCTGGTTCACATCCGTCGGGTGCTAAAGATGCTGGCCCTGTTCTAAGCACTTAATGTATTTTAACTCACTCAAGTCTCACAACGAAGGTATGATGTGAATATGTTACTATCCTCATTTTATAGAAAAAGAAACTGAATCAAAGAAAGGTCAACTGACTTGCCCAGTAAGTGGTAGGGACAGTATTAGATCCCAGGTGGTCTGACTCTGGGCCCACACATTTATGCATCAGGTTATCCTGCCATGGGAGGAGGCAGCTTTCCCAAATGGGCAAGTGTCTGGGCCAAGCAGGCCAAAAGGAAACTTAGGCCAGAAACGTGTGCTGGAAAAAATTGGCCTTAATGTTAGAAAAAGAATCCTGGGGAAACACAGTGAGGAAGAGTGGACAGTGCTTAGGCCCTCGGTTTTAGTTTTCCTCTTAATTCATGGGACTAAGTAAAGCCAGGTAACATGCGCTGTGCCCCATGCCCCAGTGACCAGGCGTCTCATCTCTCCATCTGGTAAATGAGGCAGGATCTATCAATCGCTCTAATACACAAACCAGACATCTCAAGTAGTTTAAACTATTTTCATTTGATTAAATTAATTTAATAATGAAACACATTAGCAAACAGAAAGTCAAGCTTGAGTTTTGTTGTCAAATTGATTCTAGGCAGTGCCTAGGCAGTATCATAAAAGGTGTGTTTGTATGTGCTTCTAAGTGCATGCATGTGAGTTTTGCATTTCTGTATACCATCTTAAATACTTTTTTCCAAATAAGGTGATTATAAATAAATATAACAACATATTGTTCTATTTCCAAATTCATGTGCATACACGTGTCTCAGTATTGTGAAAGATTTTTTTGTTACAAACTAATACAACTACAGATTCTGTGCATACAGTGGAGAGAATTTTAATTAAAAAGAAAGCAAATGTTTATGAGAAAGCCTGCTAATTTATCTCTAATGTATAAAAATTAAGATGTTTTTGTCTTCACTTTATATCCTGTAAAGAAGAAAGATCAGATTTTAAAAGAAAGTAAGTAACCTATAGTATGATTATGTTTTGGGACAATATATACAATAAACTGAAAGCTTTATGAGCTTTCTTTTCTTTATGAGAAAAGAAAATGGCAAAGAAGATTTAAATAAAGATGAGCTGTATAAGCAAAAATAATGAACATATAGTAGTGTAAACATAAGGTAAAACCCAAATACGGTACAATTGTAACATATGAGAAGCAAAGGAGAATTCAAGTTAAACGTCCTAAGGTCTTTTATTATCTAGGTGGAGAGTTAGAGAAATAGTATTAAGTCATATTGATTTTTAGACAATTAAGCATGCTGAAAATGTAAGGGTAACAACTAAAAATATATAGATTACTTCTAAATCTGTATTGGTGCAGGGGGCAAAGGAAGGGATTTTAAAAATTTTGTCAGTCCACTAGAAGGCAAGAAAGAGAAAAAATAAACAAAGACAAAGCACAATACTGCTTTAAAAACTCACAAAATTAAGTGATAAGAATAAATTTAAATATATCATTAATTACAACATGTGTAAATTATTAAACGTGCACTTATATAACGGTACATTTACAGTAAAAGTTTTTAAAAAATGGATGGGAATCACACATTTACTTCTGAATTGACATTTCCTCTGAAAAATGACAGGAAGTATAAGAAAAAAGAATTGTACCTAGCTGCAGTTAATAGTTTTATTTTTTTTTTAAGAGAGAATGGTGTCAAATACAGAAAAATATTAACATTTAATCTAGATGCTAAGTATATACCATATACATTTTTCTGTATGTTTGAAATATTTCCTAATTTGTTTCAAAAAAACTCATGATGTATTTGATTATTACAACCCCCCCCCCAATATGCTCAGTAAAATATTTGGTAATATTAATGAAATTGAATTGAATCTTTTAAAGTGAAATTACAGGTCAGTTAAGGAATTAGCCAGAGACCAAAAGGAAAAAGCAGTATTTGAAAAATATAATAATGCCACCTACAGGAAAAGAGCTACAATTTTGTCAAAAAGATAATAATAAAATGCTTAAAATCACGTTCATGGAATTAATAAAATTATCAGTGGGCTAGGAAACATTATTTTTAGCAGTTTCATCTACATCTTTTAGAACTAAAGACAGTCCCCCATTATCTGCTACAGTTTGTTTTTTGGGGGAAAAAAACCCAAAAAACAAAACAAACCACCAGATCAATCTTGGTGGTACCAGGATTAGGGCAAGATTGCTACCTAAAAATATAATGTACTTCGTAATGAATTAAGACTTTAAGAATATCCAGAACGTCTTCAATAGTTTGTACAGGTAGTCCCCGAATTACAATGGTTTGACATACAATTTTTCAACTTTACTATGGTGTGAAAGAGGTACACATTCACTAGAAAGCATACTTTAAGTACCCAGGCAACTATTCTGTTTTTTCACTTTCAGTACAGTATTCAATAAATTATATGAGCTATTCAACACTTTATTATAAAATAGGCTTTGTGTTTGATGATTTTGCCCAACTGCAGGCTAATGTGAGTGTTCTGAGCATGTTTAAGGTAGGCCAGGCTAAGTTATGATGTTTGGTAGATTAGGTGTATTTTAGACTTATGATATTTTCAACTTATGATGGATTTATCAGGATGTAACCCCATCATAAGTTGAGGAGCATCTGTGTAGTACTTCATTGTTCCAATTTTATTTATAATGTTTTCCTAAAGAAATTGGTTCCCAGCACTACATTCAGAAGGCAGTATAGTTAAGAGATTCAATCTTACATTAAACTGTCTAGGGTTAAATCCTAGCTTGACTACTTACTAGCTGTGTGACTTTGGGCCTTGCATTGTTGCTTTTAAAAAAATCATCTGTTGGTCTAATTGCCATTCCTTTGAAGGTAATCAATCTTTCTTCCCCCCTCTGGATGTTTTTAAGATTTTTTTTTATTATTATATTTTCTCTTGTGTTCTACAGTTTCCTTATGACATGACTATGGGCAGAATTGTTTTTATTTACACTGTTTGGAATATATTGGACTTTCATATCTGTGGTTTGATGACTGTCATTACTTTTGAAAAATGAGCTACTATCACTTTTATTTTGCCATATCCTCTCTCCTCTCTTTCTGGAAATCCAAATAGCATACGTTGGAATTTTTCTCTCTATCCCCGTTGTACCTTTATCTCTCTTTCCAATTTTTAGTACTTAATCTCTCAGTGATTCATTCTTGATCATTTCTTCAGATCTTCTAATCACGGATGCTTTTCTCAGCTGTATCTAATCTGCTGTTAATCTCATCAATTTTCTTGTAGAAGTTTATTTGGTTCTTTTCCAAAGATGCTTGGACATTTTAATAGTCTCCTGCCCTTTGTTCATATTTTTAATCCCATCCTTTATTTCTTTAAATTTAAAAAATATATTTCTTAAACATTATATATACAATGTTTATATATATGATATACATATATATCACGTATTCTATGCCTGATCATTCCAATACCTGAAGTCTTTGCAGGTATGCTTCTTCTGTCTCTTGTCTCAACTGGCTGTCGCTTATTGTGCCTTTCTTCCCTGTGGGTCTGTGACTTTTCTGAATGGGAGCTTTATTTCTTACAACTTTAACTGTACCAATTCTTTGAGGACTAGGTCAAATGTGTGTTCCCGTAGAGAAGATTCACATTCACGGATGCCTAAGGGTACTATCTACTTAAAATCACTTTAAACAAAATTCTCAGTTCGGGATATTTCAGATCATCCAAGTAGTGTGAATGTAGTCTTCCACCCACAGCTTATAATTATGAGTTATCAAGAAATATATACATATTTTGCACATTTTCCATCTTTCCTCTGACATGATTTTTAAAGTATGTCTCTGAAGGTTGTCTTGAGAATGGACTATAAGGAAGCAAGAATGAAAGCAGAAAGATAAGTTTGGAGGTTCTAAAAATAGCTGCATCTCTTAGGCCAGGGTGGTAGCATTGGAGGTGATGAGAAGTGGTTGGTTGGACTCTGGACATATTTTGAAGGAAGATACAAAAGAATTTGCTAATGGGCTGGATGTGACATGTCAGAGAGGGAGAGGGAGAGGGAAAGAGGAGTCAAGAGTAATTCCAATGACTTTGGCCTAAGAAACAAACTGTGGAGTTGCTGAAATGGGGAAGACTGCAGCAGAAGTAAGTTTGTGAAGACAAGCAGGAACCTAGTCTTGACATATGACGTTCTAGACACTTCCAAGAATCTGTGGTGGTTAATTTTATGTGTCAAGTTAGAGAATGTTTTTGAATGAGATTAACATTTAAATCAATGCACTTTAGGTGAAGCAGATTGCCTTCTGTAATGTGGGTGGGTCTCATCCAATTAGTTGAAGACCTGAATAGAATAAAATAGACCAGACTCCCCAAGCAAGAGGGAATTCTCCAGTGCACTGACTGCCTTCAGACTTCATCTGCACTGTTGGCCTTCCTGGTTCTCCAGCCTGCGGGCCCACACTACAGATTTCGGACTTTCCAGCCTTCATAATCCTGTGAGCCAATTCCTTACAATAAATCTTTCTCTCTCTCTCCATATATGTGTATATGTGTGTGTGTGTGTGTGTGTGTGTGTGTGTGTGTGTGTGTGTGTGTGTGTATGAAATGGAGATTAAGGAAATATATCCTATTGGTTTTGTTTCTCTGGAAAACCTGACTAATACAACATCCAACTGGAAACAGAGAGCAGGCATGGATATATAAATCTGAAGATCAGGGGTGAGGTCTAGGATGAACATGTAAATTTGCAAGTCATCACCATTCAAATAGTATTTTTGAGAAGAGACCACAGAGTAAGAGGAGATGGAAAAGAGACATAGTCCCAGGTCTCAGCCTTGTGAAACTCCAACGTTCAGAAATTGGGAAGATGGGAAAGAGCCAGAAAAAGACTGACAGCAGCAGCCAGTGAGGTGGGATGAGAAGAAAGCACGAATGTTGTCCCACAAGGCAAGTGAAGACAGGGTTAAAAGGACATAACTGATCAGCTATGTTAAAGGCTACTGATAGAATGTGAAAAATGAGACCTCTCCCAACATATATTTTGCTGAGTTTAATTAACAAATATGTCACGCATTCAAAGAAGACACCTGTTTTAATGAACAGTGCTACAAGTCAGCAGAAACTATCATCAAAGTCTCCTAAGTGACCTCTATTCCTGTCTTCCTACAACCCAGCACTCAAGTGCCTCATAGCTCTTACCCTGCTTTCCACAATGTACCTTTATATGATTCCTATACCTCAACTGTCATTCTGTATTGTCTAGGTAGGTGATGAGTTAGAAATTCTTGTGCTTTTCAAGGTATACATGTGACTAAGATACACAAAATTTTATCACCGTATATACGCACACATTTGTTCAACAAATCGAGTGCCTACCAGATGCCATGCACTGTAGTAGGTGTTGGAAATAATCTGGTGAGAGAAATAGTCTTGACTTTCAGATGGCACAGTTGCATGGAGGAGACCAAAACAATTATTAAACGATAGGAGAAGTGTACTAGATACTGTGGGAAAACAAAGGAGAGACCTCTGGAAGAAACTGGGAAATCGTGAAAGATATTAAATGAGGAGGTAACATGACAACTCTGCCAGGAGACTAGACAGGAGGGAGACAGGGCAGGAAGAATGCTCTTGTAGCAGTGAGGAAGGTAAAAATGGTGAAGGTCTGTAACACGGCATTGGACCTGGGTAAGGAGAAAGGAGTAGAGTCAGTCTGGAGGTAGAATCAATGGACACAATGATTGGCTATCAGGGAAAAGGAAGAAAGATTAGTCTGGAGTTTCTAAAGGGGGTGTTCAGTAGTCAATTAGAGGCAAGGTCTGGAACTCTAGAAAGGAGGCAGGTTGGACACAAAGGTTTGGGATGTATCAGACTGTAGGTAAATTGATTTCGAGTGCACAGAATAAAGACTGTGTAGACTGAGAAGAGATAAGGGCAGAGGGCAGAACCCCAGAAAATCCTAGTATTTAAGCCACGGCTAGAGGATTGGAAGCCCACAAAGATGCTTTGGACAAGTGGGCATAGAAACAGGAAGCAAAGGCGAGGATAAAAGTAGTGTCACTGCATTCAAGGGAAGAAAGTTTCCGAAAGGGAAAGAAGTCAAGGCGAGAAGGGACACTCATTCCTCAGACTTACACAAAGAGAATCATAAATCACTAAACCAATTAGTAACTTAAGGTTCCTGGCATGTCTTTTATTGTTATATAACTTCAGATAATCATATGCTTTTTATTTATGTTGTAGTTTTTTGTTTATTAAAGATAGTACGGTAAGTGAATCTATAATTATTTCAAAATAAGAAAGTTTTTTTTAAAATAGGGCCATAATAATATAATCCTTTTAAAGAGATCCAGAAATATTTACATGTTTCCAGTAAGCTTCACATTACCTAACACAAAGCTCACAGACTTAAATATCCACAGGCAAGGAAAATGAATGAGTTAAGCAATTTGAGTCTAAGCTAAAAAACAAGACAAAACAAAACAAAACACCCCCTTGAGACCTGGGGAACACACATGCTTTTCAAAAAGAACAGGCACAACTAATTCTTACTATATGGCCACATGGGCCAGTCATGTTGGGTCATCTGGTTTTCTGAAAAAAGCCAGAAATCTGAATTTTTCTATGAAATCTCCCAATTCTAAAATGTAACTGACTAACTTAAATATTTTCAAAATACTTTGTAAACTTAACAAAATACATCAATAGATCTGAGGTGGCTCATGAACCATCCTTTTTGTTTTTTTTTTAACTTTGCTCTAGTATACATAATATAGCATTTTAATCTTACACATTGAGGAGAAATTAAATTGCAAATAAGAAAGGCTCATAAACAGTAATAGAGCCATATCTAGACTCTAGTTCTTTTTGTCCCCAAACCTAATATTTCCTTCCTCTATGATTATACAGCCTCTTTACCTAACAAATGAAATAAATACACAGGTTAGTCAGATACGCAAGTTAATAATCACAACATGCTGTAATAAATTTAGAAAAGACAGCATAAGCTTCACATTTAATTCATCAAAATGCTGTCAATTCTCAAACATTTTTAGGTAGAAGCTGCAGAAAATAAATTACTGATGACTCATCAAATCAACCGTCTATGCCTCACAAATTTGGCTTTAATTGTATAGGACAGAATTCTATGACATCTTTAAGCAAAATTATAACTTAGCTAAACAAATGTCTATATCAAGTTTAAAATATCATGTAGATATTTTAAATTTCTGGAGAAAAAAATTATTGCAGGGCTAATAGAAAGCTGGCCTCCAATTATTAAGACTTTATTTATAGTGCAGACTATACTCATCCATTCTTTAAACATACATTGTGAGCCTACAATTTCCTGTTCAGTGGGGATCGATCCTCAAGCTCAGGGGATATACACTTAATTATTTTCAACAAAACATGAAGTGAGTGCTATAGTACTCCAGGAGGAAAGGGCTAGCATATCTATTTATCTTCTTTTCTCTTAACAGCTCTCTAAAGTGAAGTATGCTGATTTTGCAAGAGCTTGTGGGCTTGGCAAGACATAGACCCACGTGCTCTGAGTGCAAGTCCACAGCTGAGACACCGTGAACAGCAAAAAGGATCGTTCTTTTGTATTCCTCTCCTACCTAGGGAGTTAATGCATTCCTTTGTAAAGCAACTGTCACCTACAGAATCCTAACAAATGTTTGCCATGACCTCTGATTTAAGCCACCCCAACTCAGTGTCATGTTTTATTTTTCTTCTGGGAGTCACAAATTAGCTTGGACTTCAAAGACGTCTTCTGTGCACGGAGAGGCAAGTCTCGCCGGTTAGAAGCAGCAGAATTAGTCTGGCGCCAGGGTCAGCTGAGTCTAGCAGCGTGTGCACAAAACCTAACCCAAATCGTAACCCACCAGCTTTTATTGCAGCAGTGTAATAGTCACAGCAAAACCATAACGTGGCCTCAAGGTGTCACCGGGCCCAGCTCCAGCTTTTGCTTAGGCGTGGGTTGTGTGAAACCAGGGACAGGGCCCGCATTTGCCGAGTGACATGTAATTTACAGCCAGGGCCGGAGAAGCCAAGGACAACAGCTGCCTGCCGCGCGGTGCCGCCGCCATGCAAGCAGGGCTCACACCGCTCACCTTCACAGTCGGCCCCCTGGCCCTGTGCCGGTACCAGGCTAGAGAACCAGAGCCCCGCGCAAAAGGCCACCACGGTAGCTGGGCTCGCGCACCACATGCTGAGCCCGCAGCTCTAACCGCCGCCGCCACCCGCGCGCACCGCCAGCCGCGCTGCTACGGCTCGCTGGAGCGCCGAGCCCAGGGTGGGAAAGACTCTGCCCCGGGTTGCTAGGACAAATGACGCCACTCAACCGACAGCTTCCATTGGCTCTCACGAAACGGGCACAGAAGGGGGCGGAGCGAAGGCGCCACTTCCTTTCCCTCCTGCGCTTGGCGCGTGCGCACTCTCACACGCGCGGCGCAGCTCCCGCGGAGCGCGCAGAGACGCACTAAAGCTATTCGCCCACTCCTCGTGCGGAAAGGAGGGACCTTCACGCTGATTGGTGGCGACGCGGGAGGCCGACGCGGCGGACCGGACGCAGTGGGCGGGCGGGAACGTGAAGTCTCCGCGGTGCGTGCTGGGCCCGTTCGGCGGCCGGTAGCTGTTGCGGCTGCAGGTCTCATCGTTGCCGCTGCCACCGCCGGCCCTGCCGCCTCATGGCGGCCATCGGGGTTCACCTGGGCTGCACTTCAGCCTGTGTGGCCGTCTACAAGGTGAGGACTAGGGCCGCTGGGCTACGGCTTCGTGTCGAACACCCAGCTCTCTGGGCTTGGGGTGATCTACAGGCATGAGGACGGCGTGTCGCCGGCCTAGGAACGCCGCTCAGAGTGGCGTTGCTGCAGGGACATTTCGAGGCGAAGGGCAGAGCGGGCCCAGCCTCGTCCCCCGAGGCTCCTCCGGAAAGTCTGCTGCTCCCCGGCGGAGGCTCGTGGCGACGCTGGCGCGCGAGGTTGGGGGATGTCGTGGAGGCAGGATGCCGGGAAGGGTCCCAGGGACTGTAGGGCCGCGGGATGCTCGGAGGATCCCAGGATTCCTGTGGGCGGGTGGTCCTGGGGACGTAGTGACCGCGAGATAGCCAGAGGCTGGTGGTCGCAGAGACCTCAGGGCCGCAGGACGTGCTGAGCTGGGCCGGAAAGTCTAGGACTCAGAGGGGTGGGGTGGCCGCAGTCTAGAACCAGAGCTCTTGATCCTTCGAAGCGTGTCTGGCTGTGAAGCCGGTTGATTGAGCACGCTCTCCGGACTTGGCCTTTCTGCAGGTGAGAGAGAGCTTAACAAGGAGTTGTGGCCTTCCTCTCATCAGTGGGGAGGCGGAAGGAACAGTAATAATGAACTTCCCTGCTACTACTCCCGCGTTTAAATGTCCAGTGGTTTGTAAAGAAAAGCCAAAGGGATTAGTGCTACTTTTTTTGTGTCAAAGGGAAGAAAGATGTATTTGTGGGAGAAGGAAGAGAAATGGAAGGATGATGTAATAATAGGCTTATTATTATTGTGTATAGAAAGGTTTATTATGTTTGATCCAGTTGTTGACTGTGCAGACTGAAAAAATGAGGTCATTCCTCAGGGAATGTAGACCTGTGAAAACTAGGAAATTAATAATAATTAAATCTACAACTTTAAGATGTCGATATAGTAGTTTTTTCTTTCCACGTAGATGGCAAAGTAATACTGGCCCACATACATCAGAATATGTCTAATGTGACTGTATATTTCATTTTGAAAGAACTAATACAGTTGTGCGTTTTTTTCTCTCTAGGATGGCCGGGCTGATGTGGTTGCAAATGATGCAGGTGACAGAGTTACTCCAGCTGTTGTTGCTTACTCAGAAAATGAAGAGGTACTGTTCTCCTTATTTTTATACTTCGAAATAATTAAACATTACATTCATTGCAATATATTGCTCTTTTTCAGATTGTTGGACTGGCAGCAAAACAAAGTAGAATAAGAAATATTTCAAATACAGTAATGAAAGTAAAGCAGATCCTTGGCAGAAGGTATGGAACAAAATGATACTTTTAAACATGGTAATAAAAACATGTTCATAAATTCTAAGTATAATACGAAATGAAACTTGGGAACACCATAGTTTGGTTTTTTTGTTGTTTTTTTTTTTTATGACTGAGTCATTTCAGAGAGTACCCCAGTAGGCTGTTTCTTTTGATGATTATTATGGGATCTTCTAAAGGATGGAATTCACTCAGACATTTCTTGGTGATAGGTCTGTTAGTATTGATAAATGCAAACATTCATTTAATTTTGATAATTTGCATCATTCCTAGGTAATAACTTGGACTTTTCACATTCTCATATTTTTTTGACTGAGGGAAATTCAAAGATTTTGTAGGAATTTGAAGAGTTCTTTGCACGGTGGTTGAATTTTGCAAAACCTATTACAATTGGTTATAATTTATATAGATGCTATTGATTTTCCTTAGAGTCTTTTGTGACACTTTCTGGGAAGTAACTTTTCCAGTTGGCTTACAAATTTAATCATTAGAGAAACAGCTTAATTAATGTCTTATGTAAGAATCAGGTCAATCGTCTGTCGTAACTTTAATTAGAAGATTAAAGAGGCTTGCCTCTCCAGACTTCTGTCTCCTCAAATTATAGATTACAGTAATTAAGGGTTTTCATTTTCCCTATAGTAGTAATACGTGATAGAGTGTTTTTAAATTTTCAAAGTGCTTTCACATCTATTATTTAATCCTCTCAACATCCCTGTAAAATTGGTAGGACAGGTACTATCTCTCCCCATTTATAGATGAGAAAATCAAGGCACAAAGAAATGTGGCATTTCTAAAATAGTTAGAAGGAGTGAACTAGGTAAGATTGCAGTTCAGTTCTCCTAACCTTCAGCCCCAGTTTCTTTTCTACTTTGTTTAGTGAGAAATTTAAATAGAAATCTCTTCATGTTGATTTTAGGATTCGGAGATTATAGATTAATATTTATTTCTTTTATGTGTATATTTCTTTTCTCTCACCTATGTTAAATTGAGCTTGATATTAATTTTTTTCCTTAGGATATTTATGCACTGAGCCAAAAACTATAGTATTTTAGAGAGAATTCAATATTTTGTGACAATAAATATATTCCCATATCCTTTTACCTATTGACAAACTTAGTACTAATACTAAGCACATTAAAAATAAGTAGGCAGGACACAGTGGCTCATGCCTATAGTCGCAGCTGATTGGGAGGCTAAGGCAGGAGGATTGCATGAGCCTAAGAGTTTGAGTGGGAGCTATGATCGCAGTGCACTCAGTTGGTCATCAGAATGAGACCTTGTCTCAAAAAAGTTGTTCAAATATTTTTAAATCATAAAGTCTGCAGTCTGGACAAAAGGAAGCTGGAATCACTTAGTAGCCAACAGTGTGTCTGTTTTTTTAATTAAACTTTTTATTTTAAGATAATTGTAGTCTTACATGCTGCTGTAAGAAATAATATAGAGACATCTGGCATATTACTGGATTTACTACTTCCCAGTGGTTACATCTGACAAACTATAGTACAGTATCACAACCAAGTTACTGACATTGATATATCCAGATATAGAACATTTCCTTAGCAATGTTTTTCTTTCTTTATGCTGCTGTTTGGGGGCAGATGGTTACAGTAATGATGTGGCTGTCTTTTGCCATATTATGCAAAAAGTCTTATATTAGCAGAACAACTCAAGCTCAGTTTTCTAGCCCTGAAAGTTACCTTTTAGCAAAGGAGTAGAATGGTGACAGTCGGATGGGTAACACAGCCACAGTGTGCTACTTAGGTCAAGATCAGTAAAGCATGAGCACCTTTCAGACTGTGGCTACACCATGGTCCTTCTAGGGCTTCTCCAGAGTTAGCTGCCTCATGGTCCACGTTGCTTTCCCTCTCTGCCTGTCCTACTCACCAGTCAATGGTGATTTTTACAGATTCATAGTTGTACCAGGTCCCAGCCTTAGAAACATTTGGCCCTTTATGGACGAGCCAGTCCTTTTGCAAGCCATTAAGCCCCTGGTCCAATATCCATCCTGGGCAGACTCCCAAAGTGGAGCTTTCTCAGTCTTGGGCTCATGCCTATTTATGACTTACTCACACGTAGCACCACTTAACTTGCTGCCAAAATTATCCTTACGCTCTCCCTGTAACTCTCATTCCCCTGTGGCCTTCCAGCCAGAAATTCAGTGCTTGGACCTGGCTTCTCAGCAATTGTCCCTGAGAGGGAAGAATCGGCTGGCTCCTGGAAATACACTGAGAACACACAGAGCTTCCCCACACCTTCAGAGTTGCACCTTGCCGCACAGGAGCTTTCCAGCCTTCCTTCCCAACGTGCCATGGCCAGTACCAATAGCAGTGCGGGCATCCGGTGGTCCAGACAGGAGACACGAACTCTCCTCTCCATACTAGGCGAGGCAGAGTATATTCAGCGCCTCCAGACTGTGCATCACAATGCAGACGTCTATCAGGCTGTGTCTAAGCGAATGCAGCAGGAAGGCTTCCGCCGCACCGAACGTCAATGCCGCTCCAAGTTTAAAGTTCTGAAGGCGTTATATTTAAAGGCCTATGTGGCCCATGCCACAAGTATGGGTGACCCACCACACTGCCCATTTTATGATACGTTGGATCAGCTTCTCCGAAATCAGATAGTGACTGACCCAGACAACTTAATGGAGGATGCTGCTTGGGCCAAGCACTGTGATCAGACTTTAGTGGCCTCTGACACACCAGGGGAAGAGGGAACCAGCATTCTGAAAGCAAAAAAGACTCAGGCAGCTGATCTTCAGCCTATCTTGAAAACAGTTAAGGAATCAGATGAGGATTGTCAGCTGAGAATCAGTGACCGGATACGAGAAACCAGTGACCTCGAGGACTCCTGGGATGAATCCCCGGGTGCAGGTAACTCCCAGGCATGTGCAGGATTGGGGTCCCCGAGTCACTTGGTTCTAAACAGCAGTGTATATTTCGATATTGCCCTCCTGAGCATATTCCCTACTTCTGCTACCCCTAATGCTCCCCCTCTTTTTTAAACCTAACAGTAAGATAAAACCTCCAGGTTTTAAAAAGCTATGGCCCTAGATAGGTAAGGTGTTAGAACTCTTCAAACCCCGAAGTGTTCTTTAGAACCAAACTAGTTCTGGCATCGTTTGTTATGGGTACTTAGGGATTTGTAGCTATAGAGCAGGTTGGATAGCTACTTGGAAGGGGGTTACAGAAGGCAAAGGAGAAGTTCTAGAGGTAAGATTAAACAGGCCAAAATGCCCACGTTAAAAATGAATTCTTCCAATCCCTGGCGGAAAGGCACCTTTCCAGGAACCGCCATAGTCTTGTAATTGTCTCTAAACTCTGCTGCTGGCTGCAAGCATTCCCTTAGCAGGAGTGTCCTCTTTGCAACATTGTTGCTTTGTTTTTCAGGGTGCTCTCAAGGGACCCCCAGCTACAGCAACTCCCACAGCCTTTTCAGAGGTGCAGTTGCTCCCTGTCAGAGCAGCCCCATGAGCAGACTGGGTGTGTCCAGGGAGCCCAGTCCCTGCGCCAGCACCAGCCGCAACACTCCTGGTGCAGCCTCCACACCACGGCCTCCGGTCTCCTCTCCCAGAGTTGGTTTTGTTTCTGGTGGGGATAGGCCTTTGACCAGTGAGCCCCCTCCAAGGTGGGCAAGGCGAAGAAGGCGCTCAGTGGCCAGGACTATTGCAGCCGAGTTGGCAGAAAACAGGAGATTGGCACGAGAACTTTCAAAGCGTGAGGAAGAAAAACTGGACAGGCTGATTGCTATTGGTGAGGAGGCCAGTGCTCAGCAAGACACTGCCAATGAGCTCCGCAGGGATGCTGTCATCGCGGTCAGACGTTTGGCGACAGCAGTGGAAGAAGCAACTGGTGCTTTTCAGCTAGGCCTTGAAAAATTGCTTCAGAGGTTGATTTCGAACACCAAAAGCTAGGAACTGATGACAAGAGTTTATTTCCTAAACTGGTAGAAGTCTAGTTCCAACACTTGCTTTCTAGGACCCTGGCTCCTTTTCTGTGTCCTCAGAGAAAAAGAGTGGATGAACCATTGATCTGCAGAGTAGCAGTAATATACTTGCTGATACCTTTCCCCGAGATTCTCCACTAATTGTAAGACCTTTCAGAAATGTGAGGGGTGGCCTAGTAGAAAGTGGATGGAGCCAAGTCCAAGAGAGCTAGTTCGACCTGGCTTTGTCTCTGATGTAAGGCAATTTAGTTTACCTCTCTACAACAGTTTTCCTCATCTGTAAAATGGGGACGATAATAACTCCTGCCCTGCCTACCTCACAGGGTTGTTGTGAGGGTCAAATGGCTAATAGATGTGAAAGAGTTTAAAAGTTTAAAAGCACTATAGACATTTAAGTTATTAATGCATATGTCCTTGGCTGCGGTAAGGCCAGGGTGCGGCACGTTAGTTTACAAGATACAGAAGTATGGCTGTATACCATGACCTCATTGCTTGAGTCTTTTTTCTCTAGTTTAACTTGACCGCTTCATGGATTTTGGGATCTTAAGTTTTTAAACCCCTCTGTGGCTCATTAGGCTAGTATCCGCACAACATGTGTTCGTACCTTTATCTCTTACATTTTCACTGCTGTGTCTTTGACGTTCCTGCTAAGGAAGCAGTCAGACCATCTTTCCTTCCTTCATTTTACTAGTTCTTAGTCTCCTGTCAATATAAGGATGTAATTAAGAACCAGCAGGGAGTCACAATAGTATGTTATGGTTCATATTGATAATCTTTGATATAATTAAATATTGGCTGTTTTATAAAATGTTAAATGTAAGTAAATTCTTCGCTTTCCATACTATTCAGGTCCCTTTATATGCCTAAGTTATATCTTTAAATTTTGGTTGCCATTTGAGGATTGTGGACACCATTCCCATTCAGATTATATCAGTTTCCAGTCTTCTTTTAGCTAATTTCATTCTTTTCTGCTAGCTGTTTTTTGTCTAGTATGTTACAGAGGGAAAGCCCTAGAAAACTTGCCTTCAAAGGAACTTTCCAAGGTTACTTTTTCTCAAGTGTCGCAGACAAAAGTTCACGTAGTTAATGGCATACAGTGAAAGAGAACAGCTTTATATCCCCTTTAGCTTTGGAAACACTAGAGGGTGGTGAGGATAAAGACTGCCTGGAATAGAGCACTTCTTTTAAGCACAAGCCCTCAACAAATGCACCACTCCCATCCCTCTCTCCTCCCCTCCCCCACTTCTTTGGAAGAGATGAAGGTGATACGCCAAACTTCCACTTTACTTTAGAAGGGAAGCCAGTACTGGCCATCATTAAACTAACTTAAAGCTTTTAGTGGTTTTCTTAGTACTTTCAGGAAATGCAGATAGGAATCTTCGGGATTTATAAAGCTTCCCTACAGTCTGGAAGCTGGGGAAAAAAAGTGGGCATGTGGGGAGAGGTGAGGTTTTATATTTTGCAGGCACGGGTGCTTAGCTAAATACTGGAAATGCAGATGGGTGGAGAAATGGTCAGAACAACAGTGGGACCGTACCCAGAACCAGGAATAGATGGCAGGCAGGCACGCTGCTCAGCGAATGTGCGGTGGACGGGGGACGCAGCTGGCGTGGTGGAGTACGCTGGAATCTAGTTAGAACGCCTGGATGCCAAACGTTCCCATTCGTCTCATCGGGCAAATCCCGTGCCCTTTGCGTGCCTCAGTTTCTTCATCTCTAAATTGAGGGCTTGTGCTAGGTGACTTTTTTCTAGGACCTTCCAGTTCTAAAAATCTTTTAAATAGCATAATTGAAAAAAGGCAAAGTGGAAGTGAATTTAATTGTAATACTTTCAGTCATAGCAGCATATTAGTGTATGTCTGAAATACTGGTAACAATTGTAAGGTAGCATTCTATGGTACTAGTGTTTATTAATACTCATGAACTGAGCACCACACCAGACATACAGATTCCTTCTTTTAAAACGACATTGAAATGGGTCCAGATACATACATTGTCTCAATTGTCTTAGGTCACTATATGGAAGGGTATACGTCAGTTATAACTGGATAATGCTATTATAGATAGGTAGATTTTTCTGGAGAAACAGGGAAGTACTTGAAGGAGAGTTAGACCTGTACTATATAAACCTAATGATGGTAGCCGAGTACTTAGGCAGGAATTTCTTGGAGAGGAGTGAAGTGCTGAGGAACAGAAGTGGAGTTGAAGTTCAGAGGTGGTATTGTGAAAATCTCATGGGTAAAGTGACCTGAACATGGGAATAAAACTCAAGGGAAAGGTCCTGAAGAAGTAGACAGGAAAATGCACTAAAAATACTAAGGGGAGAGAAGTTGCAATACTGGGAGACAGCGTGCAGGAAAGCAAGCCAGGAATCTGCTCGTGCGCTAGGCACAGCCATGACACCTGTACCTCCTCGGACAGCCTTTCCACCATTCTATAACTCAGGTTCCTTGTTTACAAAGTAGAAAACTCATAATTACTCTACCTACCTCACAGGGGTGTTGTGAGGATCAAAGGAACAGATGAATGTGAGGGTGCTTTTAGACGTGCGAGGCGCTGTCATGTAACAGTAGCAGGGAAGGAGACCGGAGAGCAGCACATGAGTGCAGCTGACTGTAAGGGAAGCCTGAGAAGGGGGAGGAAGAGAAAAATGGCATTGCTGATAACGGTTGTGATACAACAGTAGGATTAACGCTGCCTTCTGAAGACCGTCATGTAAATGTGGTGCTGTATAAGTATACCAACCCCCCACCACCTTTTGTTTTATGTTCAGTAATTTAATCCTGGTGTGGACAAATAAAGTTTTTACTTGTCTGTAGTTGTGGGTCAGTCCCCTATTTTCTGATGATAGCTGTGATCCTTTGTCGCCTCCATTCTCTGCTTTCCACCTCTCTGGTAACTACTCTCCAGCGTCTGGCCTGTACGTGGCCCTCAGCGCTACACGTGCTTTCTGTCCTCAGATGACAGAGCCCTCTTTGCATGGCAGTTCAGAAATAATTTGCCATTTCTAGTAGTTGTATGGATTCCACAAAATATCCTTCCTGGCAAATTAATCCTGTCTGAGTAGTAGATAACCTACACATAGTAGGATAAATTATCCTGGTTGACTTAAATTCTATTTTAAAGAAAACAGAACCAAGAAGTGTCATGCTGGAATTATATTAGGTCATTAAATATGAATTGTCCAATTTTGAATCAAAAGTGTAATTTATTATGTCTCAAACAAGAAGCAGTACAAAGTGTGCGCCTAAACTATTGACAGTTTTGCCACCTTAACAGTAGCTTGTTCATGCCAGCAGCAGAGAAGCCTAGAGAGCGAGTGGTGATGAAACTGTGAAAGGTGTTTTCTCAGCTTGTTGAGAATTGAATATTTTTCCCCTTGCAAGAAATGGTCCGAAGCCTGGAAGAAGTGGTAGTCAGTTGGTGCAAGGTCTGGTGAATACAGTGGATGACAGAGTTTCCAAGTCCAGCCTCTGTAGTTTAAGCAGCATTGTTTGTTCGACACGTGATCGAGCATTGTCTTATAAGAGGATTGTCCTGTCTCTGTTAACGAATCTCAGCTGCTTAATTGCAAGCATACTCATTTCGTCCAAATGTTTGCAGTAGACATCCGCTTAATCAATTAACCAGATTTCATGAAGCTGTAGTGGATAATACCAGCACTGGGCCACCAGGCAGACACCATTAGCTTTTTTTGATGAATATTTGGTTTTGGACCATGTTTCGGCACTTCATCTTTATCAAACCATTGTGCTGAACACTTGTGATTGTCAAAAAGAATCCATTTTTCATCACACATAACAATACAGTGTAGAAATGGTTTTCCTTTATGTAGTGACAGCAAAGAAAGGCAAGCTTTGAGATGATGTCTCTGCTGGTGCTCGTTTAATTCACGTGGAACCCATCTATCCAACATGTAGGTTGATGGATTCATTTCCACTACAGCTTTCAGTTCATCATTATCCACCTTGTTCTCAGGCCGCCCACATGACTCATTTTTGAGATTAAAATCACCAGAACAGAACTTCTCAAACCATTGATGTACTGTGCATTCATCAGCCGCATCCTTCCCAAACACTTCCTTGATATTTTGAGCTGTCTGTACCATATTGGTTCCACACAAAACTCATATTCAAAAATAACACAAATTTTTGACTTATCCATGGTTTCACAAAAGTTGCTGTAAAAAAAATTTGAAAGATAATCACAAGCCAAACGACACGTTTGCAAGATTGAGGGTGTACTTTCACAATAAAAATAAAACAAATGTCAAAGTGAAATGTCAGATATCAACTGTCAAACTTAGTACTTAAGAAAATCGGACATTTCATACTTAATAACCTAACTTGCACAACCCACTATAGGCACACTTCATACTTTTTTCCTACTCTTAAAATAGTTGTCTGGGATATAGTGTAAGTATTGAGTTTAGAAAAAGGGAGCAGAGGGTTTAGTGGAAAGAATCCTAAACTTGGTATTGAAGATTTGGATGCCAGCCATTAATTATCTGTGTGTCTTTGGACAAGCCACTTACCTGTTTTGTCTCCTATTAATTGATTTTTTAGGTGATAAGGAAATCTGAGGAACCTTCAAATACTCTGGAGTTCTAAGCCAATTAGCCCATTAGTCCTTTTGTTTGCCTCTTACACAGGTTAAGGTCCTCAGATGTCCTGTAACCCTTTAGCAATTAGCCACTATTAATTTTCAGCTCCTTTTACTGAACATTTAAGGTGGTCTCCAAATAGAATAGTCACAGCTCCTTGGAAGAAGGGTTTAGTTTTAGTGGAAGGGTGCTAGTCTATTTCATCTTAATTTCTAGATGAAATTAAGCCGAGGATCAGATTTCTATTCCTGCTCAAGAGGCAGAAGCACTGTGATCATTGATAGTGTCAGTGGGAGGCAGGATGGGAAAGTGAAAACAATAGTAGCCTGACAGAGAAGACCTGGGCTCAAGGGCTGGCTCTGCCTCTTACGAGCTTATAAGTCACTGCCACTCTCTGAACCTGTTTCAATCTAAAATAATACCTGCCAAACATGCCCCACTTATATGTTGTGAGGATAAAGTGAAATAATATGTGTGAAAACATTTCGTAGTCTGCATAAATTGGTATTTCCAATTTTAGCAACATAGTACCCATTGTTTTAATTTTTCCATTGCCATATACATTTATTTATTACTTTGGGACATTATTATAAATCTGTCTATATATATGAATAGCTATAGGACTCTGCACATTTCCATATACAACATTTATATGTTCACTCTACCTTCTGGTTTTTGGTGTTGATTTATGTCCAGAAACCAGGCAACAAAGACGGTCTTCACTATTTTGTTTTGTCCTTGGTTTGTTATCTCCTTCTGTCCTTTTTTCTCAGTGGTTGGGGTCTTTAGGATCAGGTGTGAAAGAATATGACATAAAATTAATTATATCATGAAAAATCACCCTACAGTGTATAGTATCTGTTAATAGCAAGGTCAGAACAAGAAAGAGCTACTTACTTTCAAATTCAAAGATTAGTGCTTTAGTAGAATTACTAGGATGTAGTTCTCCATTTGTCAATGAAAATACTCTATATCATGTAAATATTTTAAGACTATGTTAGCATTATGCAGCTTAATAATTTTATTTATATTATAATATTCCAGTGATACTGAAAATTAAAGTCTTTAAACCTTATATATCTACAGTACTGATTTTAATACTTAGCTATCTTTATCTTTCTTTATGGACAGTTCTGATGATCCACAAGCTCAGAAATACATCACGGAAAGTAAATGTTTAGTGAGTATGGTTCTATTATTGCTTCCCTGTTACACAAAGTAACTGCCAAGGTCATGGCATATAATGTTGATTTGAAACTTTGCATTTTTATTAAAATTATTTGTTAGCACAATTATTTCTCTTATAGGTCATTGAAAAAAATGGGAAATTACGATACGAAATAGATACTGGAGAAGAAACAAAATTTGTTAACCCAGAAGATGTTGCCAGACTGATATTTAGTAAAATGAAAGGTATAGAGCAAAAGAGATAACAATTTTAATGGTCTTTTGAAAGTTGACTTTAAGAAAAAAAGTTAGAGGTATTTTTAGATCTTGGGAGAAGCAGAGTGATCGAGTGGATTTGCAGTAAAGAGACCCTGAACTGTAGACCTAGTTTGGACACTAATTGGCTGTGACCTTGATTAAATAACTTACCTTCCCTGACTTTAATTGCACTATAAGTAATATAAATGGAATGGGCATTTTCAGATTAGCATTTTCAAAACTTTTTAAGATTCGGCATCCATATAAGCTTGGTGAATAGTGAATATTGTATCTCCAATATTGACCATGCACTCTCAACAGTAGTTTAGGCAGATTAAGTAGGTCTGATTTTTATTACCACTTGAGACAAAGGCTCTGATCTGAGCAGTACTTGTTGAGCAATTTGGGAAATTCTGGAGTAGATTATTTATAAGGCTTATTTCAGCCCTGTAATGATGCTATGAACCTGTGGGATGGAAGGCAGCCTTTTAATGTATTGAACTAACCTTATTGTGATGTGTCTTCACACTGATGCATTAGAAGGTCATTCTTTATGGAACAGTCTGATTTGGAAGATGGTTGAAACTTTGAAGCCTAAGAGCCAGGCTTTTTGGAAAGTATCTGGTTCTATGTCCATAAGCTATCACCAAAACCACAAGAAGTACTGCATGATTTAAGCTTGCAGAGAAGAAAATTGACAGGGTGGGGCAATTTTTTTAGTGAGAAGATCTTTGTCATAATTAATAAACATCAGCAAGTATCACTTAACATTTTTTTCTGTCATCAGAATTAATCTTACATTTTTTAATATACAGAAACGGCACATTCTGTCTTGGGCTCAGATGCAAATGATGTAGTTATTACTGTCCCATTTGATTTTGGAGAAAAGCAGAAAAAGGCTCTTGGGTAAGTGTAATATGGGGTCTATCTTACTGGCTTCATTAAAGGAAATACAAATTTCACAATATTACTATATAGTAAAAGATAAGATTATATTTGAAAATATCTTAGGCAATAAAATTATATTTATAAATAGCTTAGCAAAGTAATGATCATTAATATTCCCTTTTATGAACAGCTAAGAGAACATAAAATTAGATGTGGTGTACCCTCTTAGCTGTTTTGGTTGGAAACATTTTTAATTACCAAGTTAAATTGATATTAATTAATTACCTTGCCTTAGTTTCCTATAATTAATGTTTAAATGTGAATTACAGAAGAATATGCAATTTTAGAAAATATTTGTGATTATTTCTTCATCTTAGATCTTAACATCTAAACAAAAAGTTGCCTTTAGTTTTTACATGTCATTATGCAGATGTCATTGGTGAACGCATGTCTTTGCTGAATAGAGCTCTATATGGAGCTTTGGCAAATATTGAAGTTGCTTCTATGGCAGAGAATTGCCTTATTTACTTACAAAAACTGTGACCCTACATTAAAGCAATTGGAAAATTTCAAATGTTTTGGGAATTTGTCTTAATCTTCTCGTAAAGTTTGTAAGCATAAGCATTTTCTTTTTCACTCAACAAATGTTTATTGATTACTGTTTAAGCCACATTGTATTCAAGATTGAGTATATAGATATAAATAAGACATGGTTTCTGACCTCACAGAGTTATTAATAACAAAGTCATTGTGATAAAGTGTGATAGTGTCTTGAATGGGGAAATTCTGGCTGGCGTGAAGGCTTTGAGAACTCAGAAAGACTGCCCGGAGAAAGTGAATTTCTTTTTTTAGCATGGACATTTTGAGAGCTTTATTTTCCTTATTCAATATAAGCATACATTTTCTTTGTCAAGAAAATGGGCTTTGAACATTATAATTTTAAACAGAAGTGAACTCTTATAATAAGTCACATCCATTTCTTGTGTTCTGCTTTCTTCTAAAGATCATTGCACTTCATGTTTTACTTGTGAAATCTTATTTGCTGTTGCATAAAATCTTTAGCAGAGCATTTCTAAAAATGTAATATTGAATATGTTGTGGTATTAAATTCATTGAAAGCAAATTGTTCACAGAGTCGCAGCAGGAGCTGCTGGATTTAATGTTTTGCGATTAATCCATGAACCATCTGCAGCTCTTCTTGCCTATGGAATTGGACAAGACTCCCCCACCGGAAAAAGGTAAAAACCATATTTGCAGTTTTAAGTTTTTTTAGTGCAGGGAACATTTTAGATTATAGCAATTATATCAATGAGAATTATTATGTAATGTAGTGGCTCCCAAACTTGATGGATGGAAGGATATTGAAACTCTTTCCTAGAGGTTTTCAAATATTAGTAGTTAAGAAAGAGGTCCTAGGAAAAACAGAAAGGACATAACAGGAGGGAAGATTGAGCTTTTCTGTCCTTTTTTTTTACTCGCCTTCATTTTGCCCCTTTATTGGAGGAAGATTTGAAAATTACACGCCTGGCCAAGTTCCAACTCAAGCTAGGGCACTGCTGATCTTTCTACCGATTTTAAAAATTATAAGACATGTTTAGAACAGTGGGTACTTTCATATACATCTGACTTGACAGGAGATGGGGGAAATCCAGCATACGGACTTGAGACTCCTTTTGATGGTGAAATAGTAAGATACTTATTCCTGATTTAGCTATCAGCACATCTTGATAGACTCGATGTTCATACAACTTTAGAGAAATGAATCGAGATATAGTGTTGACTTTCCCTAATTGTTTCACCTCATTCTTATCTCACAGTGAAAGAAATTAATATGTATAAGTCACTAGGAAATTATTTTTAGATAAACTAGATAAATGTAGAACCAGTACCAAATTTTGAATTCTGATGCTGGAGAAATTGGGAATTAGCACCTAGTTTTGCATATGTTTTCTGTCTACAGAATATGTTATTACACTAAGTAACTTGCATAGTATTAACACATAGAATTTCTGTATTCAATTTGCTTAAAATTCAGTATAATCACAAATGTCTTCTTGATTTCCTTTGAAAAGTCAGTGTTATGAATTCTAGTTACTCAGAAGAATACAGTTGTACCCGCACGACTAAGTAAAAAAGAACTTTGACTTGGTTCAGAAGGTCTGGGTTTGAGGCTGAATTCATCACTGAGTGACTGTGAACAACCTAATTACTCATCTGAGATTTTCAGTTTCCTCATTTATAATTTAAAGTGATTAAACTAAGTGACTCCTAATGTTCAACCTAGCTTTAAAATGTTGTGGTTTGCTAATAACTAACTGTCTTTCTCTTGAAGCAATATTTTGGTATTTAAGCTTGGCGGAACATCCTTATCTCTCAGTGTCATGGAAGTTAACAGTGGAATATATCGAGTTCTTTCAACAAACACTGATGATAACATCGGTGGTGCACATTTCACCGAAACCTTAGCACAGTTTCTAGCTTCTGAGTTCCAGAGGTGAGTGTTAATGGCCTGGATAATACATTTTGATAGAAGTTTCTCTTCCAGTTTTTTATTTTTTTCCTAATTTATTTTAAATTATCCAGCTACAAAGGAGAATGTGGTTTTTGTTTTTTTTTCATTGCTTGGAAACTAGATATTTTCATATCTGGAGTTACAATGTCCTATTTGGGCAATAGCAAGGAAGCAGAGCCAGGCTGTGCCCTATGCAGTGTGCTCCTTGGATTTTTCACTGAGAATAAAGAGACCACCAGACATTAAACTGCGTAAGCTTGGATCTCAAGTTTGTTCTTCTGATTCTTCATGTACTGCTCTTCTGTCTGGTATAAGCACTGAGGCCTTGCTGCCTTCTGAACAGTTTTTTGTAAGTTTAGATCTGGTGAAGATGGTATTATGTTATCATCATATTCCAGTGAGTTAATGTCTTATGGAGTGTTTAATTACCAGTCTACCACAAGGAGTATTTTAGTCTTGTTACTGGATGTAATTACTCCATTCAGAATTCTAATCCTGCTTAGACATAGCAAGAGTCAAATATATAACGGTTATACTTGGATATTGCTGCTGTAAAAAAAAAAATGTAGTTGAAACAGTATTTTTACCAGTTTGATTAAATTCATTGGTTGAAAAGTCTTGGAAAAATGGTAATTTCTCACTTGTTTAATAAAGACCTATACTGCTTTTTGTTGTAAAGTTATCGTTTAAACAAAACCGTTGATCACTACTTAGCAAGTAGTTTTACAAATGAACTCATTGGAAATAGAGGAACTGTAATTTATTTATTTTGTATGTGTCAAATTTCTTCGAAGAAGCACTTTCAGGTTTGTTTGTTTTTTTTAATGCTCAACTGGTAATTTTAAACCAATTAACAATGATAGTACCGTGATTATAAAGGGTAACATAGGAGACTTTAACCCAGTTACATAAATCTCCTTCAACCTCTGGTTGTCTCACGTGAAAGATCATGTCTACTCTGCTTGCTTCAAAGTATAACCTACTGTTATGGTTACATAATGCACCAATTCAAAATACTCGGTAAATTGGTTATTTTTCTTGAGGAGACCCTTCTTTTAATTGCAGAGAATGTTCTTAGGAAAGTTTAGAGGAATTAGAAGCAGAATACTAAAATGTGGTATGTAATATTGATTCATGAGTTTATTATTATTCTAATAGGGATTATCCAGATTTTAGTTACGATAAATTCTTAATGGCCCAGTGATTTTAAACTTGAAAGGCTGTATTTTTAATTCAGATCCTTCAAACATGATGTGAGAGGAAATGCCCGAGCCATGATGAAATTGATGAACAGTGCTGAAGTTGCAAAACATTCTTTGTCCACCTTGGGAAGTGCCAACTGTTTCCTTGACTCATTATATGAAGGTCAAGATTTTGATTGCAATGTGTCCAGGTAAAACTAAAGTTGAAAAAACTTTATTAAAAAATCCCAAAAGCATTCTTATTTAGGTTTAATTTTCTCACCTTGAGTTTTGTCTGTTTGTTTGAGATTCATTAGCCATCTATAAAAGGAGAATTTTACTGTCTTTACTTTTAGGGTCCAATTTTTGTCAGACTAAATAGCTGTTCCCAAAATAATTACATCAGTGTGGCTGCTTGCCCTATTATTTTATGGCTACAATTAGCAGTGTGTGAAAAAGGCATCCTAGAACCTTCAACCTAAATCCTAGGTTACAAGTGATTGTATTTTTACCCCGAAAGCACAAATAGAGGACACTGCCCTAGCTTTTTGTGTTGCGTATTTGCTAACACTAATGAGAGCTACCATTAGTGAGCCTAGCCAAACTTCCCAACAGCCCAACAGGTGACTTTGGAACATACTAAAAATTTCCAGAATTGCAATATTATATTATTTTTAGGATTCTCATGACTATATTTGATTACATTATCTTTTTGTCTGTTTAGTTTGGTTTCTTCACTTTACCTGGGCTTTCCTAAAGACTATATCTCTACTGCCCAATACAATAGCCACTAGCCATCTGTGACTATTTAAATTTAAATTAATTAAAAATTTAGTTCCTCAGTAGCACTAGCTTACAGTTCAATAGTCTTATATGGCTAGCGGCTAGCAGAAAAGTCCATTGTACAGCACGGCTCTAGTTCTTTGCAGAAAGATTTTAAGCAACAACTCAGAAGATAGAAAAGATGTTAAATTGAATTGAAATTTCTTTGTAGGCAAAGTATTTTTATATTTCCAGAATTTTTCGTGCTAACTTTGTCCAAGTATTCAATATATGTTTGCTTATTAATATTGGCAATTACAGAAATGAAATTTATAATTTTTCGTTAAGGAAATTTTGCCTTTATCATAAAGATTTCAACCATAAAAGTATGTTTTAATATATATAGATAAGACAAATTGAAAATCACTCATCTGCATTTAGAAGTTCAGTATGAAATTAGGGAGTACATTTTCCATGAACAAATTTTGCTTAGCATTTTATTATATGCCAGCATTCAAGCTTCTTAGGTAATATGAAAGGACTAAGTTTATTATAATATAACATAGACTATCAAGAAAAATAATTAGAAATAATTTTCAAAGTTTTAACATGTAAAAATAGCAAAAGCTTCCAAACGATGATTTGATTAGGGTTAATAAGTTATTGTTGGGAATGCCATATATTGGGTATATATTCTTAGATTTTTTTTTTTTTTCGAAAACTTGTAAGTAGGCCATGGGCAAGAGACAATTTCACCTGAATTTGTGTTAAATATCTTTATACATATGTAACTGAATAACTTAGACTCCATCCCCCCAGTGATATTGCACTGCTGGTATTTAGTATCCTGTTCTGATCATAATATATGAGATAACTATCACATTAAGGTACATTACTTGTCACAAGAAAAAGAATTTTGTTTAAATGTACTGAGCCTTTTTTCTGTCTTTCTCCTGTGTGTGTGTGTGTGTGTGTGTGTGTGTGTGTGTGTGTGTAGGGCAAGATTCGAACTTCTTTGTTCTCCACTTTTTAATAAGTGTATAGAAGCAATCAGAGAACTCTTAGATCAAAGTGGATTTACAGCAGATGATATCAACAAGGTAATGTTTTTATATTTTTCTTAATTATTTTAGGAGTAGTTTCAGACTTGGAGTTTAGGAAATAGCTCTTGGTACTGAAAGAATATTTTTATGCATGTAAATATTCTCTGAATTTGTGTTAATGAATAAGGAAAATTGATTAAATTTTGATTAATGGCTCTGGTGAACTCATATATATATATATTTAGTTTCCTAGCAAAAAAGAATAATTCCTTTCTAGTATATTTTTTAAATGTGGGCAATGACAGACAGATACTTGAATGCTTATTGTGTGTCAGGCACTGTTTCTAAGTGCTTTACGTGTATTAACGCATTGAATACTCACCAGCAACTCGGTGATGTAGGCACTATTATTTATCCCTATTTTATAAGTAAGGACACCAAGGTACAGAGATTAGGTAACTCCTGAAGATCACATGGGTATAAGCATTAATAATAAAGATAAGATTTAACCCAATATCATTGCTGAATCTGCTGTTAACTAGTACACCATACCACTTCTCTCCACTTGCTTAGGAAAGTATTTTTAGACTTTCAAAAATATTAGAATTGTTTAGTCTTTTCTCTTTTCCCCCCAAATTATTTCTATTTATTGAATATACTCTTTCAGAGTGATGTCCATCTTTGGACATAGGCTCGGCCTTTTTTTTTTTTTTTTTTTCGAGAAAGTGTCTTGTTGTATTGCCTGGGCCAGAGTACGGTGGCTTCATTGTATCTCACTGCAACCTTGAGCTCCTGGACTCAAGCCATCCTCCTGCCTCAGCTTCCCAAGTAGCTGGGACTGCAGGCATGCTCCACCACACCCTGCTAAGCTTTCTATTTTTTGTAGAGAGGAGGTATCGCTGTGGTGCTCAGGCTGATCTGAAACTCCTAGCCTCAAGTGATCCTTCCACTCGGCCTCCTAAAGTGCTGGTATTACAGGTGCGAGCCCCTGTGCCCAGCCAGACATAGGCTTTTACCATATTTAGGGTAGAGTCCCACAATAACATTATTAGGTCAAGACTGTAAATAGCTTAAGACTATTTTTACCTCAAGTTGTTATACTTTCCGAAAGAATTGAATATTCCCATCAACAATACATAAGAGTATGCATTTTGCTATAACCTTGCTGACACTGAGTTTTATCATGTAGAGATAAATTTCCAATTGACTATTACAAAAAAACTTCCACTTTATATTTCATTGGTTACTAGAGGATTATTTTGAAATGTTTAATTTTGTATCTCCTTGTAGATAAATATGTATTTCATATTTTTTGCCTATTTAATCATTGAAATCTTAATATTTAAAAAAAACTTGTGTGAGTGCTTTATATAGTCAGAATATGAACTATCACTTACTGTAATCTTCCTTCAAGGCATGTACGTCACTGTTTAATTTTGGTTCTGCTAGGGAGAAAGGTGTTCGGCATATAGAAGTTTGATTTATTTATTTACCTATTTAAATCTATTGATCTGTTACTCTGATTTCATCAGACGTTTTGCTCAAATGTATGACAAATATTAAATGCTGTTTTCTTTTCACTTGTCTGTAGCTTGACAGTTTTATATTTTTAACTTTTTTGGTATATGCTGTGGGACAGAAATCATTTTTGGGGGGTTTTTTGCAATTTAGGTGAACAAGTTCTTTTTTGGGGGAGAGGTTATCTTTGTTTTTTTATACTTATAATGTGCCAGGCATTTTGCTAGGTGCTCGAGGGCTGGGCTGTAGGTGATCAATTCGTGTCAGTTCCCTTTCTTCATTAACTGGTCATGGAGCCCTGACATTTCGTTATCACCAATAGTACAACTCTCAGTTGCTTGAATTGAGGTGGAATACTCTTAGGGTTGAGAATGTTATTAAGGATTCCTTCTCCAGATATTCCTAACATTTATGCTTTCAAGAACTTAATAATATGAAATCGTCTATTGAGTTGTTGACCTTGGTGCAGTAACAAAACAACCCTCCATCCTCGGTGGTTTTCTGTAGCAGATGATCTTTCTCCCTTGGCTTACCTGTGGGCAGCTGTAGGTGGCTGTAGGTCTATTGCTATGCCTGTGTTCTACCTGTTTCTCATTCGATGACCCAGGCCAAAGGAGCAGCCTTTGGGACATGCACTTCTTGTGGCAGAGGGAAGAGAGGCAGAGCACTGGCAGAACATGCACAGCTTTTAAAGCCTCTTGCTTAGCTAGGTGCACGTCAGCGTGCTCACAGTCCGTGTCATGGCCAGGCCTGACAGCGGGCAGGGACATACACTCCACTTACCAAGTCCTGGCAGTGGGCGGGGATGGATAATCCTCTTAACAGGGGAAGGGGGAGTGAATGATTGGGATTTACATGCATTAAAACGTTTAATCTTCACAAAAGCACCAGGAGGGAGGCACTTTTAGCTCCATTTTCAGGTGAGGAAACTAAGAGGTTTCCAGAGGTTAAGTCCTAAGGCTGGTACGTAAGTGATGGAGCCAGGACTGGGACTCAGGCAGGCTTTCTCCATAACCCGTGTTCTTTTATGCTTGTGCCCGTCGCCTTTCTAATTTTAGTATGTGAACGTCTAGTATTAGGAGTATTTTCTTTTTCTGGAAGGAATTCTCTAATCTCTTGCTTGAGGAGGACAGGCCTGGTTTCTGGCCTTCTAAGAGCAGGGAGCATCAGGATTCCTACTCTTTTTTTTTTCTCCGTTGCCCAGGCTAGAATGCAGTGGCACGATCATAGATCATAGCTCTCTGCAGCCCCTAACTCCTGGGCTCGCAGGTTCCTACTCTTGAATATGCAGAATTTCTCTTCTTCCCCTGGTTTTCAGCACCAGGCCCCACCCTGCCCCTGCCATACCTTTGTATCTAAGTTCCATAACTCAGTGGCAGCGTGTTGCAAACTTCCTTTCCTGATTCTGGGAGAACTTGCACGTAGCCATCTGTCTAGGTGTGGGAGGGGTCCTGGGGGGACACGGGGCCAATCACTCCATGTGTGCTTTCTATCAGCCCTTGTGTTTTCAGTTCTGTGCTTCACCCTCCCCGTGTGTGGTGCGTGGTGCTCTCGGGTTCTGCGCATCAAACCACCCTGTTTCTCTTTGGTTATCTCAAACTTCATCTGCTTGGAAACAATTAGCTCTCTCCTTTCCAGCTTCCAAACTTTGTTGAAATCTCACACTCAAGATCTCTCTTCCACTTATTTTGTCCTTCTCTGTTTATACCTTCTTAAATCCCTTTACTGTCAGCTTAGTGGGCTTATGGAAGGGAGCTTACATAAACGGATGTGGTTATTAATCCCTGTTTTAACCAAGCTCCCACATTCTACACCTGAAATTTTAGTAGCACCATAGTATTTAGTTGCATTGATGTACCATAATTTATAAAACCAGTTCTTTATATTGGCTGTGGAGTTATTTTAGTTTTATAAACAGTCTTTGTGACTTTGTGAATATCCTCAAATAAATATTCCTTAGAATAAAATTTAGCAGTAAATCCCAGGTTTTAAGACTTTTAGTATTTATCAGATTGCTCACCAAAAAACGGTTTACTTTCTGAGTAGACATAAACCTTCATTTTTAACATTGCAATTTTAAAATTCTCTTTGTTTATACTTCTTTTTTCATAGAGCTTTAGAATTATTTTTTCAACTTTTTACATAAAATCTCGTGATTTTGATACAGTTGCATTAAGTCTATAAATAACTTGGGATGATATAATAACTTCACAGTTACTTAGTTTTCCTAACCACAAAGTTGGTATCTCTCTCTAGCCAAATCTTCTTTACTTATATATGTTTTCTTAATAATTACTACATAATTATTGCTAGGAGTGCTGTGGGATTTATTGCTATTGTGAGTAAGATTTTTTAATACTTTAATTTTCTAATGTTTTTTGCTGATAAATGGGATGCCTTTCGATTTTGCTTATCTTACCCTTTGCCACTTTGTGAACTCTTTGAATTAGTGATTTTTAGTGGATTCATTCTTCTGAGGCAGACATTCAAATGTATTTACTGATTAACCCACAAATATTATGATTATTGAGCACACCTATTCCATGCTAGGCAGGTTCTAGACACCTGGGATGTAGCAGTAAACAGAGCAAAGTCTTTGCCTTCATAGAACATTCTTGTGAGGATACACAGGTAATAAAGAAACAGATAAAGAAAATAATGTCCAATTGTGATAAATGTTAATATTATGAAGAAAAACAAAGCATACTAAGGGCCTAGATAGTGACAGAGGGTGATTTTTCAGGTCAGATTCCCCTCTGAGGAGGTTAAAGTTATGTGATGAATTAATAATTTCCTAATAATGGAACTATCATTGTATTCTTGGGGTATACCTTATTTGGTCATGAGGAATTATTCTTTCAGTATATTTAATTTCTGTGGTGATTGGTAATTTTTATTTATGCTAAGTTAGCATAAAAGGTTAGATGGACAAGTTCAGGCTTCTCTAGCTGACCCATATTGTCTGAACAAAAGGGTCCCTTTTAACATCAGACACTTAAAGGGCAGTGGTGCTGTTTTGTGGTTGCGTTGGTCTGAAGAAGTGCCTTGGCTGCTTGGCTCCAACTCATTCTCCCATCTCTGGATGGTGAGCTGTCCGTGGCTTCTTCTGAAAGTTGCTTATCAGTGGCTCCCAGGTCTTCTGCATCAGGAGAATCAGAGGCATGTGGTTGAGTCTCAGTCATCATCTGAACAAGGTGTATATCGTAAGCTGAGAGTAACAGTCCTGTCCCCTAAACCAGGCTTAGTCCTTTTCTAATGTTTCCTCTCCCTACCTCCCCTCTTCTTGTGTCCACAGAGCATGACCTGCCCCTTAACGATCAAGCTCGTCTAAGGTTGTGACATTATGCAGCTATGGCTTCTTCTTCCCCTGCCTCCTCCTCCTTTCCCCCTCCCCACCCCTGGTCTGCCTCTCTTGCTCTGGCCCTCTTAAAAAACTTCTGAGACGGCTGGGCACGGTGGCTCACGCCTGTAATCCTAGCTCTCTGGGAGGCCGAGGCGGGCGGATTGTTTGAGCTCAGGAGTTCAAAACCAGCCTGAGCAAGAGCGAGACCCCGTCTCTACTAAAAATAGAAAGAAATTAATTGGACAACTAAA
>CAUYRB010055602.1:0-35532 GCA_963574695.1 Propithecus perrieri
AATAGAAAGAAATTAATTGGACAACTAAAAATATATAGAAAAAATTAGCCGGGCATGGTGGCACATGTCTGTAGTCCCAGCTACTCGGGAGGCTGAGGCAGAAAGATCGCTTGAGCCCAGGAATTTGAGGTTGCTGTGAGCCAGGCTGATGCCACGGCACTCACTGTAGCCCGGACAACAAAGCGAGACTCAATCTTAAAAAAAAAAAAAATCTTTGGTCACTCTGAGAAAACTCGCCATTATTCTCGCCATTATTTTTATCTTTTCAAATATTACTTCTGCCTGCATTTTCTCTCTCCCTCACTTCTGGGACTCCAATTTCATGTATAGTAGAACTTTTACCCATGTTTCTTATGTCTCAAACACTTTTCTATGCTTTCTACTTTTTCTCTCTTCTTGCTTTAGTCTGGATAGTTTTACTGGTTTGTCTTCTTCTGGATTATTAATTCTCTCATCAGCTACTTCTAACCTGCTGCTACACCCATCTATTATATTCTTAATTTCATTAATATATGTTTAGTTCTAGATTTTTCCATTTGATTCTTTTTTTATAGATTCTAGATTTCTATTTTCTTAAATATTGCTCACAAGTAACTGGATATATGAATTACCTGGGGATTTCTATTTTCTGGGTTGTGTCTTTTTTTCATCTTCATTCTGTCCATTGGTATGCCTGGTAAATTTTTTATTATAATCGAGTACTGGACACTGTGTGAGAAAATTTGTGGATGTGCTGTTGCTGTTATCTTTCTCTGCAGAGGAGTCCTTTAGCTTTGGCAGGCAATTAGAGGAAGCACAGGTCCCCTTAATCCAATAAGGGATTGAGTTTCTTTAAGGCAGGGGTTTTGTACAACTGGTCTATTTCTAGTGTACCCTTGCACCTAGGGTGTATTTCTTCATTATCCCAGATGAAAGGCTGATGTGCACTCCATTGTGAAGAGCTATAACTCCAATTATATATCCTCTGCACCATAATACCCCTGCTAAATCTCTTTAGCTACTGAGCCTCTCAGTCTGTTCCTCCGACAAACTGGCGGATGCTCTTCCCTTCACTCCAGAATCTTAACTCCTCCAATCCCGGCTTTCTTGGTAACCTAACACCATCTTCATTTTGTTTTTTTGTTTTGTTTTTTTTTTATAGCATTTTTAAAATTTCAAAATATTAGGAGGGTACAAACGTTTTTGTTATATGGATAGCTTTTATAAGGCCCTAACTTGGAAACAGGTTTGGGGCTTTGAATTCTGCTTTATTTGATACTAATATTACCACATCTCCTTCTTTTTGTTTGAATTTCTCCAGTGTATCTTTTCTTATCTCTTCATTTTTAATATATTTTTATTCCTTTGCTTTATGTGTATTTTTATGAGTAATTTATAAATAGATTTTATTTTTAACAAAATCTGACAGTCTTTGCCTTTTGATATTGAAATTCAGCCTGCCCACACTTTCTGTGACAATCAAAAGACTCAGTTTTATTCCTTCCATTTTATACGTACCAAATTTTTTTATAACAGTTCATCTTTTTTTCCCCATGTAATATGTTTACTGACTTGTACAGTGTCTTTATTTCCTTCACCCCATCCCGGTTAGTTTGAATTTCTAGTAGGCTCTTCCATTTATCTCACGATTACAATCTCATCCCAAATAATTATTACACTGATATTTCTATTAATCAATCTAAAATAAATAACAACCCCACTAAGTTATAATATTTCCTCATTTACCCTGTGTCCCGATTCATAGGCTTTTCCATAACTTTTAAATAAACCTAGTGGTAGGGTAAATTTTTTAAAGCAAGTCAAAAATACAGAAACCATAAACAGAAATATAGACATAGCCAATTATATGAAAAATAATAAATTCGATATGGCTAAAACCAATATAAGCAAAGTCAAAGTTAAAATATTTGTAATGTATTTGAATGACAGACCAAGGTTAATATCCTTAAGACACAGAGAGCACTTACATTTTGATTTTTTTAAAAAAAGGACAAATAATCTAATAAGGGTAGAAATAGGGAAACTTTATTCAGGAAATTTACAGAAATGCAACTTTAAATGAATAGTAAAGCTCATGAAACAAATGCTCAGCCTCTTTAACAATCATGGAAATATAATTTAAAACAACAATATAATATCATATTTCACCCAAAGAATTGGCAAAATAAAGTGAGTGAAAACACCCAGTGCTATTCTGGATATGACACCACGTGTCCTCTCAAATCCTGCTGGTACAGATGTGAATTGTTTGTTCTTGAACACTCTAGCGAAAGTATTAAAATTTCACCTACCAATCCCTCTTGAGAGAATCTATTCTACAGAAAAGCAAAATACATGTAAGAACCTTTAAGGCAGCAATTTTTTTTTTTGGAATGGCAGAAAAGTGGAAAGGTTGGGTTATGTTTGGATATATTAGTTTTATCCAAATTACAGAATATATTGAAGGTCTTAAAAATATGTAGTTGGAACTACAATTGCCCCCTGTTATTGACGGTTTTGCTTTCCACGGTTTCAGTTATCCCAGGCAACCGCAGTCTGAACATAGGAAATGGAAAATCCACGAAATAAACAATTCCTAAGTTTTGAATTGCCCCCCATTCTGAGTAGCGTGGTGAAATCTCAAGCTGTCCAGCTCCGTCCCACCAGGGATGTGAGTCCTCCCTTTCTCCACACTGTACACACTGCCTGCCCACCTGTGAGTTACTCAGTAACCCGCCTGGTTATCACAGCCACAGTATCGAAGTTCCTGTGTTCAGATAACCCTGATTTTACTTAATACTTTACTAATAATGACTTAATTATTAGTTACTGTGACTCTCTTATTGTGCTTAATTTATAAATTAAACTTTATCATGGGTATGCGTGTATTGGGAAAAACAGCATATATTTGATTCGATACTATGATCAGTTCTAGGCATCCATTGAATGTCCTGGAACATAACCTCCGTGCATAAGGGGTGACTACTGCATTTGATATTCAAGTGAGGAATGTCCATGATGTTAAATGCAAAAAGCAAGTTTTCAAGTGATATGCCTGGTATGAGCCTATTCTGGTAAAAAATAACAATAATAACTGTTATAGTACATGGAGATATGTATGTATTAGCACTGAGAAACTATCAAAAATATTTCACACTTGCCAAGAAAATGAAGAGAAAGAATGACAGAATTGTTATCTTTTCCTTTATACATTTCTGTATAGTTTTATTTGTCACAAGTATTATTATTCCAAAGTGTTTTGGGTTCTACAGAATGAGACTGTTACACTTGCATCATGGGTCAGAGAAGGCTTCCTGGAGGAGGTGGCCATCCTCCAAGGCTTGCTAGGATCTAACAAATTGCGACCTTGGTAACCATGTCACAGATTATTCAAGTTTCCCTCCACCAGGTATCCCTGAGATTTGCCACTGCTTTTCCTTTGCTCACTGCCACCAGTGTGGTCACTTTGCTGCTTGCCAAGTCTTCCATCTAATTCTGGAGGAAATAAACATAATTAAAAATCAATTGTGTTTTCCATTTGTGAGCTTCTTTAAGTGAAGCAGCAATGACAGAAGATTGAAACATTAGATTAAGAATGAACCTGGGATTCTGTGTGGATTTCATTTTCCCTTTATATACCGAATTCCCATGATCAGAGGTAATCGTGACTTCACTGCAGTCTACAGAATGAACAAATCCTTTCCTCATGATGGATTCTCTTCTCATATTGCATTAGCAATATGAGAACAGAAAATAGATGCTACTTTATTTCCTGACTGTCTTTAGCAAAGGTATATATCAGATAGAAAAAGTGAAAATGACTATTTTTCACATTGTCACATTCTGACAGGCAACGACACCACTTTAAATTCTTTTTCCAGAAATACTATTTCATTTCAGAAATATATTTGCAGTTCATAGGGTAGTTTTGGTTTTTTCCCCCCTCAAGAATAAACATGACCACATTCCTTCTGCACTGTTACTTTTGTACTAGGAGGACAAGCAAGCTGTGGCACATTTATCTGGGACCTTTCCTCTCTCGAGCTGCGACACAATGCGTAAAATCCTAAACTGAAAGTTTAGGACGCGTGCCTTTATGCAGGTCAAATACCTACCTTCCTACACAGCTTGAAAGGGCAGTGAAAATTATATGTCTCACTGTAGTTTTAATTTGTACTTATTTTATTGTATAGGATTTTTAGCATCTCTTCGTGTTTGTGAGCAAATTCATATTTTGTTTTCTATTGTTGGCTGGTCATGGTTTTTCCTGTAGAACTTGGTAATTGTCAGCAGAAAGCCTGGAGTCACACTGTCCGGATTTGAATCCTTCCTCTGTCCCTTATAAACTGTGTGACCTTGGGAAAGTCACTTAACCTCTCTGCGTCTCAGGTTCCTGGTAAAAAAAATGGAAATAACAGTACCTGTATGATGAGGTTATTTTAAGGATTAAGTGGGTAAATATAATGTTTGTCATATAATAAGTGTTATATATTTCAACATTATGTGAACTCTTTTCTGTAAAGTTCTTGGTTTTTTCCTACCAGATAAATTAGGGAATTGGCTCTTTGTGTCATTTGCAATTTTTCTATGTATTCCCAATTTGTTACTTGTCACTTGACATTGCTTATATTGTTTTTTCCACATGGATTTTTTTATATACTCTCATTTATATTTTTTCTCTTATGGCTTCTGAATTTTAAATTATTACTAAAATATGCCTTTCCCACTACAAAGTTACAAAGAAATTCTCCCGTATCATCTCCCATTACTTTTATGGTTTTGTTTTATACATTTAAGTCTTTGAACCATTCAGAATTTAACCTGTGATCTGATTCTATCTTTTCCTGCAAGGCCACATTTATTTCCCTGTTGATTTTCTATGCCACCTTCCTGAATTCCCATGTATTTCCTACTGATCAGTCTGTTCATTAACTTAGAACAAACTTTTAATTATTGAGGTTTTTATTGTTTCTACTGTCTCAGATCTGATAGTTCCTCATTCTTTTTTACAGACTTCTGACCACTTTTACTTGCTTATTTATGAGTTTTAGAAATCAGTTTCTATCTAGTTTCCAAAAAAAACTTCTATTTTTGTTTGGAATTGCATATAACTTTATAAATCAACTTTGTAGATCTTTTGGCTGGCATGCTTTTATAAATTTTTTAGTATGGTTTTTCTATTTCTTTTTTTATGCATTTGTGAGCAACCTCAAATTCTATATGAAATGAAGGGAATATATAAACAAATATAACTACATAAAACCTAAGCACTTAGGTTGAAAAAATTACATGTTTATTTAGGTCCCAGAGGAATGATAGTGAAACATGTTTAATTTTTCTATCATATATCCTCTGAAAAAAATGCTTGAAAAAATAAATCAACTGAATAAAACAAGCTTGAAACCAGATGGTGTTCTGTCAGCCTTTATGCTGGGGGACATTCCCAGCTCCACTGCCTGAAACAAAATATCTGAGGAACCCACTTGGGATTGTCTCTTCTGGGACCCTTTATGCCCAACCCCCTTACGGCCATGAATCAGACTGAGAAGTATATTTCAGACATTCTTCAGGCTACCAGGGCAGAAAGGCTTTGGGGTTTCCTTTCTTGCTCCCACTCCTGAAAGATCGCATTGCAGGCCAGCACCTGCTGGAATACAAAAGGAGACTTGTGGAGGATCAGCCTAACTGTCCCTTCCTCAGTGTCTCTATCCTCTCTATGTAACCTAGAGGTAAAAAGTGGAATTGCTTCCATTTCCTGAGTCTATGTTTTTGCCCCTGGCACACTGTGCTGTCCTCCTCAGAGGTCTAGGGGACCACCCCGGCCTGCAAGCATGTGGGCCGGCATTGGAGAGCAGAGATGCTCACAGCCTTGCCGAGAGAGGGCACTGTCTGTCCCTAGAGTATTTCAGCCCCAGAGAGCCACCAGATACCCAGCCATGCTGTAGTGCCTTGAAACAAAGTTTCTACAAGGCCACCCCTTGGTCCACCCCTTCTCTTGTCCCTGAGCACAGTGCCCCTTCCCCTGTTCTGCTATGGATGCAGGACAATTTAGGGACATCTTGCCTGGCCAGTTCTTCTCATACTAAGGAACACAATGTGGTAAAAGACATCACAGAAAGCCTAGGCTCTTGGAGGACACATCCTTGGTTGTCCTTCAGGACACTAGCCCATGGGTAAGAGGCCCTTTAATGATCCTGGAAGCTCAGAGCCTGCCAGCGTGGCAGCTGACTCCTCTCTGCATGGCAGACTCTAGCCACAGGTATGGGAAAACATGCTCCATAAGGCAGCACTTAGTGACATGCACGGTCCATGGCCACTGGAAACCAGTGAGAAAAATTAAGAAATGATGAAGTGATGAAAAAATGCTTTACCCTTCCTACATCTGTTGGTTTGGCCTGGCTTATGGGCTATGAATTTCTCTGCTCTTTTGCTCATTGTTCTTTCTAACACAAGGAGGGACAGGGACTTTTTTTGCTTCTGCTTCTGGCTGTTAAAAGCAGAGGAATAACATCCATATGCTGCCCCTTTATGCTCACCTCTTGCCATTGGCCTGTGTCAGGAACCTGTAGGTTCTTGAGGCTTCCATTTCCTCCAAATCTGTCAGAAGCTAAGTGTCTTCATCAAACCAGGAGCTAAGGTGCATCATCTGATCGATTTGTTATCACCAGTACCCTTTGTGTCCTAGGACCCTGCTCCTTCTTTGACCTAAGGAAATCCCAACCCTGGGTGGCTCTGACAACCAGCCTTTGCTGTTGCTGCACTCAGGTAGCTAAGAGCTGCTGGAGAAAGTCCCTCGCTGTGAATTGGGCAACACCACCTATCTGGGGTTTCCAACCTCAGCTAAATCCTCATCATCGCTGTAAATCCTTTGATTTGTTCTTGGTGGCTTTTTTTCAAACCTTTTTCCTATTTGGGTCCTCTTCACAGCCTTGGATTGCCACCCTCTGAGCAGATAACCTTGTCTCATTCTCTAAGAAAAGGCCTTCAAGTGTAATTCCCTTTCTTTTTCTACCTCCACTTTGAACTTGCACCCATGTCCTTCTGTACTTCCTGTTTCTACCTCCTGTCCTTCCCAAAAGAATTTGACTCCTCCCCATCCATCCTTTACACCTGATGTTAATTTTTCCCCAAGATTCTACCCTCGATTTTCCATTTTGTCATCTCTCATTCATGCCTCAAGGCACCATTGGCTGCAACGTCCTTCCTTTTTACTGTCCTTGTCACGATCACCAAGGCCTTCCAGATTTCCAATTGAATCCAAAAGACTTTATTTCTATTTCAATAATGTACTCAAGTAATCCATGAATACATTCTCAATGTGAAAGAGTCGAACAGCTCGGGACTACAGAGAATACAAAGTGAAGTTATCCTCCCTCCCTCCCTGGACTTCTAGACCAGCACCCACAGTCATCGCGTTAACCTTGAGCTGTGCTGCTGCCCCTTGGTGCAGAGAGGCGGATTGCCAAGCAACGCTCCGTCAGACTTCAGGCCTTCGAGAATGCCCCTCCAACCCCTCTATTTGTATATCCTTTGATTCTATGTTTGCATTTCAAGCAGTTCCCTCAAAACCCTAACATTTGTTGCAGTTTTTTTTCTTATATTTGTTTTGGTCTTTTCTTCAAGTTCTGTTTCCCTTTAAAGCAGATCCCATCTGCTGTCTGTCTCCCAGAGATTCCTTCATCATTTTTGAAATACTAATGGAATGACATTTTTCTTGTCATGGGTTATGATTTGTTCTGATTAATTCTTTTCATCTTTTTTTTATCATGAAATGGGATTTTAGGAGTGAGGTAGTAGAAACCAATGCTCAGATACTATCTTGATCCACACATACAAAATATAATGTGTATATATACACATACACACACACATATGTACACACTCTTTATCTCTTGTTCTTTTATGCATTTATTTAATTCTGTGGCTCGATTTCTCTTCATTCCTTGATCTTCTTTCTCTGCTGCTTTTGTACACTCCTTTTCCTTTTCTTCCTTAAATGGTTATATCCTCCAGAGATCCATTCTCTACCTTCTTACTTTTTATTCTCCTTGCTCTTGCTGGGTCCTTTCCATTTCCATGAATTCAGCTATTAGCAGAACACCGATGAACTGTCCATCTGCATCCACCCACGGCGCTCCTAGGGCTCAGACCCCTGCATCCGACTACCCAATGAACATCTCTAGCCGAAAGTCCCACAGAAACCCAGTCTTCTCAGATCAGAAGCTGCACTCGTTGTCTGCCCACTTCTTCTCCTGAAGCCTCTGTCTCAGAATATGGCATTAACATCTACTCAGTCATTAGACTCGCAGGATTCCTCTCCTCTTCCTCGCCTCCACATCCAAGCAGTTGAGTGGTCCTTTCAATTTTCACTTGCTCACTGTTTCCCAAATAGTTCATCTCCTTCCATTCAGCCCTCCTCTCTCTCCTGCACTACTACAAACATTTCCCTGTCCACAGCGTTGTTGCTCTTATTCTCCACCTTCCCACCAAAGTGAACCATATGAAATACAGGTTTAACTGTATCACTTTCCTGACTGAACCCTTTGAAGGCCTTTCTACTGCCAGTAAAGTATAGATCCTCAAATGAAAGGCGTGGTATCCATAGATACAGCCCCTGCCCCCACCCCTATTTCATCTCCTGCAATCCTTTGCCTTACTCTTTATTCTCCAGTGACAATAAATTGCCTATCATGCCCATGTCATCTCACACCTACGCCTTCATTTTTTAATCTTCTGCTTGAAATGCTCTCCCATCCTCTTGCCTGGCTAACTTCTACTTTCTTTTGATTTTGGCATCATCTCCAGGAAGCCTTCTGCACTTCTCCCTTCTCTCCAGGGATTAGGTACTTGCCCTGGTTTGATTCTTCCATAACACTTCCATATATCTATCTTTTCACATATTCAATTATATTATAGTTATCTGTTTATTCCCCAGCTTCAGAGAGCAAGGAGTGGAAAGCAAAATGAAACCAAAATTTAAAAAAATATATCTCGTCTTAAGCCCAAACTATATAATAGAAAATGCCTACCCAGGGATGCATGCATGCAAAAATTAATTTCTGGAGTCTGACATGGAAGGCACCTTTAAAAGAAATTACTACTTTCTTGTGCCCTTGGTTTCAAAAGCTATTTTTAGATTGCTTTCCCCAGACAGTACTTTAAATGAAAGCCTAACATTTATATAAGAGTAAGCTACTTTTATTTTTCTACTTTAATACAAACCATGTTGTAATTATTATAAATGCCTAATTAGTAAGTTCTGAAGAAAAGAGCTGTTGATGTATTTTGTTTTGGATTTTCTTCCCCCACAACCTGGTGAGCTTTAGTTTCAGATTTCAAGATTTCTTTGGAAAGTGTGCAAGAATCATTCTCTTCTGAGTTTTCTCATGTCAGAATACATGTACCGTCTCTGGGCAGGTGTTGTTTTGTTTTGTTTCCTTTAAATTGGTTGCCGGAGGCCTCGTGAGTCTCACGGGTGGGATCTCACCATAGTGGCTACTTGTTAGTGGAGTCTCCACATTCCAATCCAGGCATCCACTTTGCAAGCCTCGATTACTATTCTTTTCCCTTCCTCTAAGCATGATTACACTCTGGGAAGTTGACTTACATGACTCAAATTCCAATAAACTCACTTGTTGAAAATGTAAGTACCAGATACCCATTTTCCTGGATCCATTCACCTGCATAGGACATGCCTTCCTGATAAGGGAATTCTCTTGGAAGGTCACATTTATATTTATAGCAATGCCAAATTAGTGAGGGTCCATGGGCCAAGCCTATGGGGGACACGGTGAGCATCAAATGAACATAAAAGCATCTAGCAGAGGGTTTGACATGTACAGTCTCATAAACTTTTTAAAATATGAATCAAAATACAAGCATGCTGCAAATAGCTTACCATCTAATGGTGAAACAGCTAGATATAACAGGAAGCAGAGTTAGCCATTGTAATAAAAATGCAGAGATCTCTGACAGGGTTGAGGATCAGCGAAGGTTGTGGAAAAAGAGAGATGTTGGAGTGGAACCTTGAAGAATGGGCAGAATTTCGACAGCAGAAATAGAGAATGGCCAGAACTTTCCAAGAAGAAAGAATAATATGGGGAAAAGACATTTTGATATAGCTTGATGAGCAAAAGATTGAGATGTATGAACTTTCTTAGATGTTCTTTAAATGATATTTTATGACTCTGTAACAGTGATGAATAACCCTTTTCCACTCTAGGGATATTTGTGATTAGAAGAGCAAGAACGTTTGTCTAAAAACCAGAACACCTTTCCCCTGGAAAGAATGCTGAAGATATCTTAGCTGTTGGACTCATCTTTTTCAGCATCTCTTTTCAATCATCAGAATTGTCTGTTATAACATATATTAATTCTGTAGTTCTGAAATTAGCACTTGCTTACACTGGTGGTGCTGTCGGTTAGTATTTGTTTGATGACTTTTGGAGAGGCACTTTGAAAGCTCGGATGAACAGAGAGATATGTTTTTATCAGAAACATTTTCAAAACCTTTCTTCTGAAGAGTCACTTCAGGAAGAGTTCTGCGGATGAACATTTTCACCTGTTTTATGATGATCCTCCTTGGTTTCCATTTCAGAAGGTGGCATTTTTCTGACTTTCCCCTGCATTCTCCGTCCCAGTTTAGGGGTCTGTAATGACTTTTGTTTTAACGATAAGGAGTTGAGAAACATGAATTATGCTGGCACTTTAAAAAGTGATATCTTCAAAGTAAATTAATTATCCATTCTGTCCTTATTTTTTATTAAATTATTAATACCTAATTTCAAGAGTCAGGATCATTGACTGTGGTGACATGTGGAGATGAACAGAATTTTTTGGCCCAATTTATATTAGAATGTGCCCGTAAGAACCATTAGGGTAACAATCCCTAATGCTTGCCATTCTCTTACCTTTTTAAGTCTTTAAAAATGAAAATTAATTTCTCTCCTACATTTCCCTATTTTCCATGGGGTGGATCCATCATGATTCTTTTCATATTCCTGACATATTTTAAATCCCAAGTGAACCACTATAAATGTTTGTGTGCATGACCCTGTGTACAGGCTATGTTCCCAGGGTTAATACATGGCCAGACTAATTCCTGCTGTGCATTTTATTCAAAGAAACACTCAGATTATACATTTGATGTAGAACTTTTGGAAACAATCCTGTTGATATAGAAATCAAAGGTCTATTACTTGGGGACACTCTTTATTTCTCTAATAGACCAATTAATCCATCTGTCTTTGGTAAGGGCAGTTACTTATTAAAATTTTGTTTCATCTGATGAAAGATATTCAGTCCTGTCTGGAATAAAGAGAGTTGATCCTCATTTATTGACTGTACTTGAAGCCCTGTGGTTTTACGTCTGTTATTTCCGTCTTAGGCAAAGGCTTCTGAATTCCCCGCTACACACCTGTGGTTTCTCCACTTAAAGGTAAAAAAGATGTTCCTTTTATGTTTCTCAGCTACTCTGACTCTCCAGCGCATTTCTGTGCCAGTTCTCCAGAGTTCTAGTGTGGCTCCAGCCATTCCATTCAGGCATGGCAAATTCTAAATGTATTTGAGCTTTTATGTGTTGACTGCTAGTGTCGCAAAGACACCAACCCTGTCCTCCCCTCATTATGTCTATTTTAATAGACATGCTTCCTAGATATACTTAAAGACAGTATCTTTGTTGATTGGTTTTCCTCTTAAAGCCATGGATCAGTGTGTCTGACGCAAATAGGAGAAAATATAAATGTACATATGTATTTAACCATAAATAGGAGCTCAGTTATATTGGTTGAATGAATGAATGAAAAAGAAGGGAGTGAAAAAGAAAAGAAAGGAAGGAGGGACAGGAAATAAAGGAAAGGAAGAAACATGGTTTCCTGAACGGCCCTTATAGGTTTTCCCTGACAGCTAAGTCATTTTTAAAGTAGGATGTTCACCTGTGCTCGCTTTTTTTACATGTGGGACCTTACTTGGCGAAGTACAGCAAATGAGTTTGGATGAAATCCCTATAGTAGCTTTTCCAATATTTTCACAGATTTGATGTCTGTTCCCATGGAAATAGTTTTGGCAAGGCTGGTTGTAGACAGGAGTAAGAATGAGAGCCATAATACCATGAGAATTTCATGTTCCAATTATCAGGCAAAAGCTAAAAGTCATACTTTTGTCTTTTCAACAACTTGGTGCTTTAAACTCAGCAGGAGAGAGCCTTATTAATTCAAGCAAGAAATATTTTCATTATATTAATGAGGTTTCATTTTTGACTGTTTACATTTCTCATAAAAGTGAAAGCAATTACGGGGACAGCGTCAATAGGGAATTTTCCTTGAGGGGATCGGAGAACTTTTAGATTCTGATTATTGGTTTCAAAATTCCCACCTCCATGCCTTTCTCAGTGAACTGTCTCAGCCAGCACTTGCTCAGCTGCCTATTTTGAGGTCTTTTCCTCATCAAGTTTGAACAAACCATTTATAAGAGTGTTAAAGAAACTGAATGAAAGACTTGATGAAAGAATGTGACCGAGCTGTGAAAGGGAAATATTTCTGAGCATCCAGGACAACCATTTTCAAGTAAGTCTGAAAGTGAAATAAATGCAAAAATAATGGCTCATAACTGAAGACCATTTTGCCTTTGGATGAGAACCTACTTTGTTTCTATGAAAGTTAACTTTTCTAGGAAAAGTCAAGAAACAATGGAAGCACAAAAGAATTACTGGGAAATGCATAATCTTAGGGCCCATTCCTAGAGAATTTGATTGAGTAGGAACTGATGAGAAGCCTAAAAATTGGTGTGCTCCAGGAAGCACTGCCAAGACTATCAGTTTAGGATGTGGGCATACTTTTAACATTTACTCATGAATTATACTGCATATGCACTTGTTTTTAAAATTCCAGGGTTTGGGCCAGGCACAGTGGCTCACACCTGGAATCCCAGCACTGTGGGAGGCCCAGGCAGGAGGATCACTTGAGCCCAAGAGTTTGAGGCTGCAATGAGCTATGTTCATGCCACTGCACTCCAGCCTGGGTGACAAAATGAGACCTCATCTCAAAAATAAAAAATAAAAATTCCAGGGGGTTTTGAACATTGTACATATACTTGTTTATGCAAGCACTTTCATTAATAGTATACAAAGTGGTCAAATAAACCATGCAATAGAGCATACTAGATTTTTAACCTCTAAAGGGCAGGGACTGTGTCTTATTTGTCTTTGAGTTCCTCACCACTAGCACAAAAAGTGCTTAATAAATGCTAAAACCAGTCGTTAGTGAGCGAATCCTGATTTCCTTAAGCAGGTATATTGCCTTGATTCACTATAATTTCTTCTCGCATTATCTTTGATTTAAAGTCTACATGTAAGAGTAGTTTTCATTTCAAGTTTGTCAGGGTAAAAAAGTACCTTCTCACATCTCAAAGAGCACATGATATTTTAAAGATTTCACCGCCCATTAATAAGATATTATCAGAATTTAAGAGGAAAAATAAAAGATACAACTAAAGTAATTCCCCTGGTGCTCTTTTGAAATAGTTTAGAAAGTCATATGTCTTCCATGGGATTTGTCTAGATTAAATTACATTTTGATAATCCTTTCTGGCTCTATAATTCCATTTTCTACTTTTAGGTTTTAATACCTAAAATTGACAGCAAGCCTCTGAACAAAGATGCTTTTGTTCTGCTAGCAAGGAATCCTACTTCTAACTCTCCACATGACCTTCAGAGTCATGCTCAGAGCCAGATGGATGTCAAAATGCAGAGAAGGACACAGAAATCTCTTACTGGCCTGACCAATACACGTAGTGTTATCTGCAACTCATGTCTCTGCTTGCCTACCTGGAGAATTTACTAACATTTTGCGATTACTTTGAAATAGGCTTAGCCCTCGATTTAATAAACTGAATCTTAGACCCTATTGAATGAGTATTGCTAGTCTATTTTCAGAAAGATTTGCATGTTTTTTTCTTTTTCCATAATGATTGATTGCAGAGCAGACAATTGATTATTTAACAACCTGATCAATGGCTCAGCAGCCTGAAATAACAGAATGGTAATAGGATTAGATCAGGAGAGGACCAATGGACCAGAAGGGGTTATTTTTTAATCCAGCCTCCTGCTTCAAGTAGAATTGAATTGATAGCAATCATAAAAGGAGGCAATGTTTTCTGATTGATTTCCATTTTTCAGGTCAAATTGGCCTGTTTAATTTATGGGCTTTGAATGGAGTTTTCACAAGGGTGGAATAAGAAGTCTGAATCGGGTTGCATTTATAGTTTCACATTGTACCAAAGTCTAATGACTGATATGTTGAAATAATTCTCACAATGTAGAAAAGGATGATGGGTTTGGTTAATTTAGCACAAATTAATAGCAATAAGCCAGCAACATCTTGAAGTTGTGTCTTCCAGCACCAAGCTCATTGAAGCACATGTCTATAATACACAGCAATGCAGAGTTTGACAATGGATAAGAAGTTGTACTAGCATAATGGAAGGAGCAGAGGATTAAGGCAGGCAACCTGGCTTTCATCAACATGCAGCTGTACACCTTAGTTTTCATTTGTAAAAAGAAAAACTTAGACTACCAAATTCCTAAACTAATTCTAAACTCTTGTTACCTTAGTCGCATAAACTGAACCTTGAAATCTTGGCGTTAAATGAGAATATTCAGTGAGATTCCCAAGCAAAACTCGATATGGAATTACTTCAACCTACAACTTCAAACCACTGACTTAACTCTAATGTCGTTAATTTTAGCCCAATTTAGATGTAACATAAGTCTGTAGAATAAAATTGTATATAATCGATACAACTCTAAGACAAAAGGAAGCTCTCCTGAACCTCCAAAGTTATTAATTTTGCACAATAGGTAATTACTAATAGAGATGGTTCAAGGTTTGAACCAACCAATGTTTCTTCATGTTTCCTTTTAAAAAAACTAAATTAATAATAAGGCACCAGTAGGAGAAATATTTTAATCCTAGCATAACTGTTTCCATTTTTATATTTTGTCTGCCACATAAAATGTATCCTAGCAAAATTTGCCAGAATATCGTATATGTTCTATATTCAGATCCTTTCACATAACATTGTATTGTTAACATATTTCCATTTTTATACATGGGCTTCATAATGATTTTAGTGCCTGCAAGTTATTCCATCATGTTGTTATACCATTATTTATTTATTAACTATTCTTCCAATTCAATTTCTAGTTTTTGACTATTAAAAATAAAGTAGCATATTCAAAACAGTAATTTGATATTTGATCTGATTTGTTTTATTCTACCCCTATAGTAGTCTATATCTGTCTTTTTAATTTTACTTGCCTATAATTATCTCAGGTATATTTACTTAGACCCTAATAATTTCTTCACTTTTTTCCTGCTTTTTTTTAAAGCTTTTATCTGACCAACATAAAATTTGCATTTTAAAAAATCACAAATAAGGACATACACATTTTTTTAAAAAATTTATTATGATAAAATATATAACATAGAATTTGCCATTTTAACTTTTTTAAGTATATAATTTAGGGCGTTACTTCCATTCACTATCGTGTGCTACTGTCACCACTTTTTCCAAACGTTTTCATCTCCCCAAACAAACTCTGTAACCATTAAGCAATAACTCGCCATTCCTTCCTACCCCAGCCCCTGGTAACCTGTAATCTACTTTCTGTCTGTGTTAATTTATCCATTCTAGATATTTTATGTAAGTGGAATGCTACGAAATTTGTACTTTCTCTGTCTGGCTGATTTCACCTAGCATATTGTTTTCAAGGTTCATCTATGTTATCGTGCATAGAACTTTATTCCTCTTTGTGGCTGAATAATCGTCCATTATATGTATGTACTTCATTTTGCTTATTGATTCTTCTGTTGATGGATACATAGGTTGTTACCATCTTTTGACTATCCTGAATAATATTGCAGTGAACATTGGCATACAAGTAACTGTTTGAGTCCCTGATTTCAAATCTGTAGGATGTATATCTAGGAGTGGAATTTCTGGGTCATATGGTAATTCTATGTTTAGCTTTTTGAGGAACTGCCAAACTGTTTTCCATAGCATCTGTACCATTTTACATTCCCACCAGCAACGTACAAGGGTTCCAATTTCTCTAAATCCTCGGCAATGCTTGCTATTTTCTGTTGTGTGTATTATAGACATCATAGAACGTGTGAAGTGATATCTCATTGTGGTTTTGATTTGCATTTCACTAGTGACTCGTGATCGTGAGCATCATTTCAGGTGCTTACTGACCATTTGTATACCTTCTTTGAGGAAATATCTATTCCAGTCCTTCGCTCATTTTTTTAATTGGGTATGTTTTATCTTTTTGTTGTTGAGTTTTAGGAATTCTTTATATATTCTGGATATTAAACATTTATCAGATATATGATTTATAAATATTTTCTCTCATGCTGTAGGTTGTCTTTTCACATCTTGGTAATATCCTTGGATGCACAACAGTTTTTAATTATGATGAAGTCCAATTTATCTATTTTTCTTTTTTGCTTGTTTTTGGTATCCTGTCTACTTCAATCAGTTTCTATTCCTTTAACCTAATTTCCCTTTTTACTCTTCAGATCCTTTAAAGCTACTTTATCACCATGAGTTCAGTCATTGTTGGATTGTATATTATTTAATGGTATGTCTGGGATTTAAAAAAGTAAAAACTTGGAAGAGTTTTATTTTTCTATAATCTCTTAATAAAAATATTTTAATAATTATTGAATTTTGCCTGTGTGGCAATAGCAGCAATAAATAACTTCCTTTTTCAATATTTAGAGATGGCACTATTTTAGTGGCTGGTGAATGCCGATATAGTTTATAAAGCACATCTGGATGCTTTAAGGATGAATAACTTCCCTAGACTTCCTTGGGGAAGTGCCCAAAGATAAATAATGGAAATGCTGCATACGGGATAAAATAGGAACTGACTTGAACATAGAGAATTTCAAATACACTCCCTGTAAGTAGATTCTCTCAAAGAACTAGATATATTCATTATGCATCTTTAAGGGTGCTATTAATAATTCCCTAATTTTGAAGAAAAAAAATCAGCAATGATATTTTAGGGAAACATTAGGTAGGTAGTATATAATTACTTGAGTTGGAGTTTGCTTTTGGTTATATGGGTGACTCCCCCAAATCTATGATCTTCTGAATCATCTTATTTGTTCTTGGCAATGCATTTACCTTCAAGAACTTTGTACAAATGTTAAATGTCAATACCATGCTGTCAGAGCTTAGCTTTCCATTTTATCTTCAGATTGCATTTCCAGCCCTAGAGCAGCCTTCAGTAATTCCATTCAGCTTGACCCTCCAACCCAGCTCTGGCAGCTTTGCACATCTAAGGATGCTGAGCTTTCAGATTATTCAAATGTTATGTGCTTCCTGAAGTCTGATCTTTCTAAGGGAAAGACATCCCCATAACTTTAGAAAGGTGGAAAATATATGTGAAAGTGAAAACAGGATGTCCAGTAATAGCCTGTTAAATTCATAAAATTATCATCTAGGTTTCCAATTGCCTGAGGAAACCAACCACCTAAGAATTGACCATGTCTTTGCAGTGGGGCTGGAACAATTGATGAACCATTCTTTTTATTTTTTACTTTGTAATCTAGGGATTTTGTACTTCAATCAGGACAAAAAGTTAATTTGGATTTCAGGAAATCCCTCAATAACTTTTGCTTATAAGGTTTACTAAATTTACTAAATTTCTCTAAATATTCTCCTAGGAAAATCCCTAACTCAATAGTAAAGGTCAAGACTGAAGAGAGGGTCTTGAATTTTATTCTACTTGCAAGCTAACACGTTACCCTGCCACAGTTTCATGGATGCTGGCAGAAGATATGGGGCTCTTGGGTTACAGATTCATCACAATAACAATAGCCAGAGTATCATCACTGTCATGCACAGGTCACCTGAGTCCCAACTTCTACAAGGTGGTGCAAAGAGGGCCACGTGACAACCACAGACATGGTGGGTTGCGTTACAGGAAAGGAACCCGAACATTACGCACCCAAATCTTTTATGATGAACAGTAAGCAAATCTGCCCTTTGCTCCAGATGGAGACATTGTCTTTATCTTCCAAGATGATTCACTATTTAAATATCCTTGAAAAGACATTCTGGAGGAATAACAACTCAGAGTCCTGTGGAGAATTGCTCCTAATAGTTTTATACATTGCATACGCATATGCACCAGCCCATTTCATAATATTGATATAAATTCATAATAGTAAATGGTGGAATAAAATCAATTCAAGTTGAATACGATCCCTTTCCTAAGACTGATAATTTGTCAGGGTATTGGAGTTAGCCTTCATTTTCCAGGATGAAGAAAATCAGTCAGCATCAGCCTATAGATAGAAAGAAAGTATTTGGCACCTAGCATGTAGCAGGCATTTTGAGGGTAGTTGTTATTATCTCCATGTGAGGATCACCCACTAGTTTTTATTTTCAGGTTTCTTTGCCCTATTTCTGGACTCAAACTGACATTACTTGGAAAGCCCTCCGCAGGTAGGTGCATTCCCCTCTCTTTCAAGCTTTTGCTCAAATCTCTATTTCCCAGTCAGGCCTATCCTGATTCCCCCACGAAAGTTATTAATATATCATACTCTCTCCCGACTATTCACCCATCCAGTTTACCCAGCTTTATTTTTCTCCTTAAGTTTACCTTCTAATGTGTTATGTAATATGTTTGTTATGTTTTATTTTCAGTTCTCCCCACTGAAAATGTAAGCTCCATGAGGGTAGAGGTTTTTAGTCTAGTTTACTGATGAATCTCCTGTCCTTAACACAATACCTGGCCCACAGATGGTGCTCAATAAATATTAAATGAATGAGAGAATTAAGCCTTAAAGAGACTAAGTACCTAGTTGGGGCTTCATAACTAACAAACCAAAATTGGGACTCAAAAGTAGGTCTTCTGAATTCAAATCCATTACTATTTCCACTATGCAACTCTTACCTTCCTCAGCCTCTCCCCACACTAAGGTTTGAGCTAATGGCATGGCCCCTCAGGCAGATGTAGGCCAGCTCTGCCCAGGGGCTGAGAGACCCCAGGACTAAGAGTTGGCAGAGAAGGGAGGAACTGGCTTTTGCCGGGCTGAAGCCAAAGGACAGGGTCAGCTTTACAGATAGGTGTATTGGGAAGCCGATCCCCTGACCTGACCGTATCTCCCTCCTGGGTTAATAACTCATATGCATTGCTCCAAACACTATAAATGGGAACTGTCAGAGTCTAATCTCACCAAGTCAGGACTGCTGATAGTAATAGATGCTTTGTAGAGAATTTTAATCTACAAAGCAATTTATAAAACTCTCACGAATGAATCCTCTTAAGAGCCCCAGGATTTCGGCAAAATAAAGATAGCAGAGCTTGAAAATAATGAAATATGTGAAAGAAAGACAGCAAAAAGGTCTCATGAGATGGCCGGAGGGAGCCCAGAGCAGCTTACCTCATCCCAAGCGCCCAGATGTTCTCATCACTCCAGTGACTTTTGGGGGCATGTCAATTCCAGTCTCTGCACATCCCCCAATCAGTGCTAAACACTGAGCAGCAGCCCACACATGAGATTTATATTTCCCCCAATAACACAGGCATTATAATATTTAAGAGGTAAATGACCCAGAAGCCTTTTTCCCTTGAATCACATAGTTCTGTGCTGTCCAATAGAGCAGCCACTAGGCATATATATCGCTATTTAAACTTAAGTTGATTAAATCAAATAAAATTAAACATTCAAATCCCCGTCACACCAGCCACATTTTCAGTGGTCAGCAGACACACGTGGCTGGTGGCGAGTGCATTGGGCAGTGCAGACATGGAACATTTCCACTGGACAGTGCCACTCGAGGTACACTCCAAGTGATACAGGACCAGCTTCTGTCTGCATCCCAAGCTGGTAGAGCCAGGATTGTTTTGTGTCGCAGTCTGTTGCTAGAATTTAAGCCTAATATCTCTTCTATGCTTTTTCCCTCTTGACGATCTTTGAACCATTGTTTCATCTTGTCTTGCTTTTGAGGTCATGGGATGTTTTATTTTCTATCATACACTCTCTGACCTTGAATCACCAATCTGAGCCTCTCTCCTTCCCGCCAGGCTAGTCGTCTTTTTCTCAGCTAGCTGACAGTTCCCTGCTACATGAAGTTTAGGATAATCCACTCACTATTATCTCATTTTTTGAAATATAAAATTAATCATCTATATCCAAATTAAAGTTACAGGGTATTTTTAGAGATAATGCCAGGAAGAGGGTGGGGAAGGGTGGCAGAACATATTCTAGGGTAACTTGGTAAGACCTGGAGGCAGGAGGTTTAGGTTTGACCCTGATGGCTAACCCATGGGCAGGAAAACCAAATATTAATTAACATCTGCTGGGGTCTTAGGGGCATATTTTAAAAGCATATGAAATATATCTATCTATATAATCAACATGAGATCATGTTGGGGAAATTTTAAAACAAAATCATCTTCCAAAAAAAAAAAAAAAAAAACCTCTCCACAAAGATAGTAGAGAAAGAAAAACAGCTTTGTTATTGAATAAGTATAAATCAGGATGTGACATACACCACAGGGAGTTCACAGAGGGATTGATTGCAAAGACAAAAAGAAATTTCATTTATAAAGCCAAATGGTTGCGACCTGTTACATACATGTTGTCAAGATAAACAATAGCTAAGAGGACTTGACAGCACTGTTTGTCACACAGAGTTTATCCTAAAATTACCTGGTAATTGGGGTGGCCATCTGTGTTAGCTAATTGGCTTCATACAAAAAAAAGAAAACTTCTGGTATCTTATGACAGGAGGTAGTTTTGTAACTTGGAGGGAAGCAGCCCTGGGAAGTTTAGGCTCCTACCTTCCCACTGAAGCTGGGAGGTGGAGACATTGTCTCCTTTGATTACATTTCAAAGACATGGCTCCTAGGTCCTAGAAAAAGACACTTCTGGGATGTAAGACCTGCGGGGGGGCTTTTTAAAATTGTTACATCTCAAAGGGGAAGAGAAACAATTTGTAATTACAAGTTTACAAAAGAAATGTTCTAAGAGAAAGAAGACCATCTCTTCCCCTGCTTTTAAAAGTGAGAATTAAGCCTCTTTTCATTTGTATTTGCCCTTACAGTCTTCATAAGAAATATATTAATTCAAAGTTTTGCATAACCGTTTATAATGTCACCATATTTGACTAATGGTTGAGAAAATAAGTCTCAATTAAAGACTCTAAATTGCAGATAAAGAGGAATTTTTTACTCTCAAATACACATAGTAACTATGATTATGTTAAAGAGAATCTCAGTGAGTGCAATTCCTGGGGGTATCTTCTTTGATGATTAAATTGAAATGTTTTATAAATAGTGATTTAAGTCATGTACTCAGAAATGACTGCCAAGTGCCTGAAAACAATCTAAACATTTTCATATATCCTCCAATAATTTATTTTATACTATTTGTAGAACAAATACCATTTTATAGGTAGTGCAAATACAATATTTTTCTACATGTTCTGAAATAGTGACATTCAAATAAAGTTTTATTGTATTAACCAAGCATACTACTGGAGCTGTTTATTACCAATTAGAGGACACTTCTAGAGCAACTGACCCAACATGAGTGATAAATTATCTCAGAAACACTTAATAGGGGCCACTAACAATTGTTATCTCCCAAGTGAGAGTCACCTACCAATTTTTGTTTTTTCTGTTTCTCATTCCTATTTCTGGGGTTTGTTATTGAGGGTGAGGGAATCTATGTTCCCCAAAGCCACCTTTTATTTATTCCAAAATGGATTATACAATGCTTTTTCCTCTAGCTAATTTTTTCTGTTTATACTTTCTTAAACTTGATAATACAATACAGCATAGATTCCCTAATAATAATGCATTCATTTGCATAGAGCATGTTCATGTCTTACTCGAGTCTTACCTTTGTACTCTTGGATTGTGGTACTTACCAGAGAGTAGGCCCGTTATTTCAGTAATGGAATCTGTCAAGGTCAGAACTAAAGTGATATATAGAAAACATTTTTAAAGGAGCTACTTGCTATGAGTCCATCTTCTCTAATGTGCAATGTGCTTAATTAAACTGATTGGTTTGAAACTGCATATGCATTTCCTATAGACTGTGCACTGATTTTTAGCTTTAAGTACACTTACAGAGGGTACAATAATTTGCTTCATTATAATAGATCAGTTCTGGTAAAGAGATTACTCATACCTGGTTTTCTATTTTGCAAACTTAGAGGATATTTTGAGGTCCACAGCTAATTTCTCGCATAAGAAATTATCGGGATCCTGGACCACTGACACGGAAACCAAAGGGCAGACAGTTGTAAGACAGAATGTATTCTGTCTTACAGGTAAACAAGGAGGTTGACTTCATGTGCATTCAATATTCCTCATTATCTTGGGATCCTTGGCAATATAGAGAGCCATGAGAAAACCAAAACTGACTTCAGTTAGAGAATTAGTGATTCATGAAGTTTTGGCAATAGAGATCAGTTAAGCCAGAGAAGAGCCCTCCTCCTTAGAATTGTAAAACAGGCCCAGATGAGCTCTTCCAACTCTTACGAGTGCTGTTTCCCCTCTTCCAAATGCTAATTTCTCCAAAATAATCCATTTCACATGCTTTAGTCCCCACAGAGCTTCTGTTTGGGCTAAGGTATTAGTTGAAAACAGCTAATGGGCTTGAAGTTATTACTAATACTTCTCCCAGAAATGTTTGCACTTTAAACAGAAAATCCAGAAAGATCAAAATGTTTAATGGATCCAAGGAAACTAATTGGTGATGGGAAAACTTCAGGAAGATGGGCGAGATAATCTGAGATAGAACAGACCTTTCCAATGCCTCCCAAACTACACACTCACAGAAGCAAGTTATTCCTTTGCACACAGCTTTTTTTGGCCAGAAAAAAAAAAGAATTGGGTTGGTGTTTCTTGCTGCCAAGTCATGTGTCTGAAGGTGATGAAAATTAATAATGGTTTTGAGACTAAGGGAAGGAAAATTTTTACAATCTAAAAATATGTCAGTGAGAAGAAAGCTGCTAACCAATGAGTCTTTAGGAGAAAAAAAAAAAATCCCTTCTTCTGCACATCAGCCCAAGCTTCCAAATTTCAGAAATGCTCACACAATAGAATTTCATCTTATTTGTTCTCCTTTTCTTGTGTCCACGCTTCTCTCCTCCATTCCCCTCTGAACCTGGTTGCTTTCATTTTATCATTTGAGTTCCATTTCCTACCAGCTATTATGAGGTAACTAGGACCTTTTAAAAGGACAAATTTATATTTTCCCACTTAGTCAGCTTTCCATCCCTGCCTGCAACAAAAACATCTGGTGAGTCTAATTTTAAGTAATCAACCTTTTCAGGATGGTGATTAAGAGATATATATCTGCATTTGCATTTCCTTTGTGGAAGTTCTGCCTGGGAGCCATTCATTTTGCATCAAGCTCCCCGTGCTTTTCATTACTACCTTCCACACCTTTTCCCTGTGGTCAACCTGCCTGAGTAAGCAGCTCTGTTTCGCTCCAGTCTCCTGCTCTGCAATGTAAAACCATTAGCAAGTGTTAATAATAGTAACCCATCAGACCTCATTATTTCAGTAATGGAATCTGTCAAGGTCAGCCACTGATAGCTGTTAATGGCCACTTTGTTGATAAATAGGGGGTAACTGCAATAATATTCATTTTAAGCAAATAAAATATGTTCTGATTAAGAATTCATTCTGCCCAGTTGGAGTCCAATTAAGCCAGCTTCTAGAGGGAGGCTCACTCAGGCTCTCCCCACATAAAAATATGTTCAAAGAATCAACACAGTTGAAGTTTGGCTGTTTTCAATAAAGCTCTTATCTCTTTTTGGAAGAGATAAAACTTTGTCTTTAATCCAAAAGAAAATAAAAGTGATTGTTCTGCAATCCTGCCTTGCCACAGACTTCCCTATCTCCTGACCTTAACACAAATGCTCATCCATTTACCGTATCTGATGCTATGGTTTTGCTCTATGTGAACCTAACTTGTTTATGATTAGCATTAGGCATCTTTTCTTATATTAATCTATTTAATTATTATGGAAATTTCCATGTATTATATAGCAACATAAAGTAGATTCTGGCTAGAATCTAGATCTCCAATGACCTTCAACATATTTACCAACCTCTACAGCACAGACACCAACCAAGTTGAACAAATACAAGTCTTAGCACCAGAGCTGAAGGCCTGCTGAGCCAGGTGTTAGGCCTTAAGTTGTGGAGAATTCTGGGGAATCCCAAAAGATGGTAGATAAAAGGATGAATAGGGCTGGGGTACTTCCAAGGCTCTGAGTAGTGGCTGTTGATTAATGAGTAGAGATGGATTTTGAATGTTAATGACCATTATGGCCATCAAAGTGAAACTGACTGAATAGAGTCTTGAGAATAGACATCTTGACTCTTCTTTAATTGTAAACTTAACCAGTATTTATAGATTGGTGATTATGTGTTGGACATAATGCTGTCATTGGTTATGCCCAGGTAAAAGAAGCAGGCACCATCTTCACCCTCAAGAACCTTATAGTAGTACAGTGGGAGACAAAGGCAATATGTATATACATAAAAATATAATTTTAAGCTGATGGAGTGGTATGAATGACAGGACATAGTGCCATGAAAGTAATAATAGGACCTATTTAGAGAAGGTGTTCAAGGAAGACTTTTCTGATCATTTTTAATCTCAGCTGGAACTTGAAGAATAGGAAGAAATTGACCATATGATAGCATCTTGAGGGCTTGGACAAATTATTTAAAAGCTTCTTTGGCAAAGAAGTACCTATCTGATTATTTGGGAAAGAATGATGCCCCGCAATTAGTAAGTTATAGTAGTATTTTGTCAATTTTTAACATGTTGAGTATTGCTGTCTCTTTAAAAAAAAAAAAAAGATAAAGTAGTTTTACAAAGAGTGAATTAATTCCTGAGTTTTAATATTGATAAAAAGGGTAAAGTGGCATCAAATTCTTTAATGCAGTGATAGTAATTAAAATTGCTGTTTCTTGTAGGGAACACAAATTCTAATGTTTTAGTGACTCATGACTTTTTAGTAAATTGTAAAATCCAGGTTTACAGCCCATGTGACCTGCTTTTCTCATCCAGACGCCTTGCCTCCATTCCCCACTGGCATTGCCCATCTTAACAAATGGGCCACTGTCAGCCAAGCTGGAGCCCTGGGTACCATCCTTGCTATCATCCTCACCTCCCATACTTAGTCCATGTTACACCTAGCATTTCTGCCACCTCATTATCTCACAAATTCATTCCTTCCTCATCACGCCCTCTGGCTCAGCTGTAACTTGGGACTTGATCTTTTGGTAGGAATAGTGCTAGGTTCTCTTAACTGGTCTGTATTATTCCCATTCCCAGTTCACACATTCTGGTGCCAGTCTGATTTCTAAAACACAGATATGATCAAGTCTCTCCCCTGTCTGAAGTCTTTTATTGGCTCCAGCTTACTTCTTCAGGTAAAAATGATATACAAAGCCCATCAAGAATTTTTCCTGCCTTCCATCTGCTCCCCTCTATACTACCTGCATAGTTCCTCATGGCATTTTGGTCTCTTTCACCAACCTGCATCCCCTCCCCAGGCCATCTCCACTTCCTGATGCCCCCTTCCCTTGCCATCCTCCACTCCCTCCTCCATCATCTGACCACTACTCTTCATCCTTCCACACTCAGGTCAGTACTCCCTCCTGGAGTCCCCTACCCACCCAACAGCTGTCTGAGTAAGAGGCCCATCTGGGAGGCACCCCTAGCACCTTCCTTCTCCAGACCCAGTTATCTGTTTACTAAGCATCTCTGTCTGCCTGGATATACTTTAAGTACTTCCAAATCAGTATGTCCAAAACTGAATCTTCACTTTCCCCTCAAAACTTGCTTCACTCTCCCTGAGTTCTCAAATTCCATGAGAGGTGCCACTGTGCAAAGCTAAAGTCTCCAGCCTTTATTTTCTCCCTTGCACCTGCACCCAAACAATCACCGAGTTCTGCCAACTCCATCCTCCAATGTGTTAGGAGTTCCCCACTTCTGTCCCCGCTGCCACTGCTGTCTGTCGTTTCTCACCTTGTTTAATGCAGCAGCCTCTTCACTGGTCTAGTTCCCTCCTGCTCCATCCTCCATACAGCCAGGCTGTCATCTGAATGTTTCCATTCTCTGCCTAAAATCATTTAGTAGGTGTTCATTGCCCTCAGGATAAAGGTAAAACGTCTCCAAATGGCTTGCAAGGCCATCAAGATATAGCTCTTTCATACCTCTCAGGCTCCTCTCTCTGGAGGATCCTTACTTCGTTCGTATTGAATTGCTTTCAGTTCTTGTTATGTGCTGTTCTTTCTGGCCTCTGGGGCATTTATGCCGTTCGTCTAGATAAACCCTTAATGTTTTTGAGGAGTCAGCTGTCACTTTCTACAGAAAGCTTTCTCGATTAGTTTCCAACTCCAAGTCTAGTGCCCCTCCCTAGTTGCTGTGATCTGAATGTTTGAGTGTCTCCAAAATTCATATATGGAAACCTAATCACCAATGTGATGATCTCTGGAATTGAGGCCTTTGAGAGATGGTTAAATCATGAGGGCAGAGCCCCCACAAATGGGATTAGAGCACTTATAAAAGAGGTCCCAGAGAGCTGTCTTGGCCCTTCCATCAGGTGAGGATGCAGCAATGATCTACAAACTGACTCTCACCGAATACTGAATCTGCTGGTACCTTTCTCCTAGACTTCCAGCCTCCAGAACTGTGAGAAATAAGTTTCTATTGTTTATAAGCTACCCAGTGTGTGATAATTTGTTATAGCAGCCTGAACAGACTAAGATGCTAGCGTTCCTATGAGCACCCTACGCTGCCCTCATCCTCGTGTTTATCACACTGAGTTATAATTCCCCTACTCAACTGTAAGCACCATCATGACAGCAACTGTGGCTGTTTTGGACAATGTTGTACCCTCAGTGCTTAGCATCATGACTGACACTTAGTCATGACATTCAGTATTTCCTGGCTGGATGGATTAGTTATGTAATTAGATAATGATATCCCTTTTAACCTAAGACAAACTGTTCAGCAAGGACTCTCATCCTTGCTTGTCTTGTCTTCGCATCTACAGACTCTAAGTTATATTCAAGAAGTATATCCATTTAAAGGACCCATGTCTGATAAAGTATAGGGATAACCAGCCTCACACCCATTTATTTTTATTTTTATGTTATTTATTTATTTATTTATTTTAGAGGCAGGATCTCACTCTGTTGCCCAGGCTGGAGTGCACTGGAGTGATCATAGCTTACAGCTGCCTCGAACTCCTGGTCTCAAGGGATCCTCCCACCTCGGCTTCCCAAAGTACTGGGATTACAGGCATGAGCCACCATGCCTGGCCCTCACATCAATTTAAAAGGCTCTTTTCCTATTCAAAACTCTGTTGCATTTTCTACCTCTTGAATTTTATAAACTTATAGCATATAAAATAACACTTCCCTACATCTTTCCTTCCCAACTGCCTTTGTTGGGAAAAATAAAAGTTAAGTAATTAGGTTTATTGATGTTTCATTGGAAAGAGAACACTGTATATAGGGATTTGCATTTATTTCAAGTATTTTCTAAATGGTGTATTACTTTGATTATAAATCTATGGGGGATTAATGTTTTGCTTTTCATTTTAGTAACTTTTTATAGAGAAAGATTATTAAAATTGGATGCTCTTACAAGAGATGAGATAGATTTGTCAGAGATGAAAAGGTGCCCAAATCTCATCTTCTACCCACTGTCTAGAATGCTTTCAGTTTTCTAAGGTAAATGTATGAGCAGAGATGAAGCGGGGTAAAGGATTGCTTTATTCTACCCATTTTCTCCTAAACCTACACTGAGTCTACCATTTTGGAATGTCAAGGAGCACACCAATCAGGAAGAAGGTATAAGTACAAGACGGTGGTAGCCAAAGGAAAGATCATTTGCTCCAATGCCCAAGGCTGGGTCAGCCCTCTGGGTTCTCTTTGTTTTGGAGACCATATGCACATCATATCTTACACATTAATATGCCACATTAAATATAACTTACATACTCAACTGTCAAAGAGTCGATCTGGCTAATGGGCTTAATGTTATATTTTATAGATATCTAAGCTAAATGTTTATTAATTTTGAGATTTAATTTTTGTATTTTGGATCACTACTTCTTATAGTCCCTTCAGAATGCCAAAGATCTGCACCTGCCTACCAGCCATCCTACCTCAGGTCTTTTTAGTTAGGGAAAGTTTTGGGGCTCTACCTCCAGTTACATCTCCCCTGGATACCCAGAACAGAGAAGAGCGTCCCAAAAGCACAAGGGAAAGCCAAAGAAAAAAGTTGCCAATATGTCTCCCAATTGAGAGCACCTTCCCCACCTTCCCACTCTAAAGAAGGAAGGAAGTGGAAATTGAGAGACACCCTCTCACCTACCTCAATGAGATTTATTTATGTCTCACACAAAGCTCCACCCACTAGAAAATATATTAGGTTACATCATGTGAAACTGCCCTTTCTGAAGGTCAAAATGGTTTATTAATAATATCAGCTTTTTCCCATGTTTCAACCTAAAAATTCAGTGAGTATCCTTAAGTTTGACCAATCGATAGCATCACTTCTGGAAGGCGGAGTGAGAGAAAGTGTGTATTTTGGTTTCCTAGGGCTGTTGTAACAAAGTACCACAAACTCCTTGGCTTAAAACAATAGAAATTTATTGTCTCACAGTTCTGGAGATCAGAAGTCTGGGATCAAGGTACCAGCAAGATTTGCTTCTTCTGAAGGCTGCAAGGAAGAGTCTGTTCCATGCCCTTCTCCTAGCTTCTGTTGATACATTAGTAATCTTTGGTGTCCCTTGACTTATAGACACATCACCCAATCTCAACTGCCATCTTCACATAGTGTTACCTCTGTGTACACATCACATTGCCTCTGTTCAAATTTTCCTTTTTTTTTTACAGTCATAGTGAATTAGGGCCTACCCTAATGACTTATTTTAACTTGATCATCTACAAAGAACCTATTTCCGAATAAGATCACATTCATAGATACTGGGATTTAGGAATTTAACATCTTTGGGAGGACATACCTCAACTCATAACAGGGGAGGGGGGAGATGGGTCTATGACCTCCTGGCCAAAGGCACTATTCTGTTACTGCCTGGAACGCTATCAAAATGTTAATTATCATATCCTTGTGCCTGGGAGTCTCTGCTGACTTGTTATGAGTTGTGTAGATCTTAAAACTCCAGGGTAAATTTCAGTCAGGGAAGAGTTGAAGTCAGATAGAGCCAGACCTGGAATATTTTATTTCAGTATAGGCTCAAAGTAACTTTTGGAAGTCCTGGCCATAAAATCAGTCTGGCAGCTTCAACCTCAGCTATATAATATCCTCCTGCTAACATCAATTAATTTCCTGTGCTATTGAATCAAGGGTTCAAATTCAGCTAGCGTGTATGGGCATCTCTTGAAAGCCCATCGCTGCTGGGTACCTTTCCATTTTACCTCACGCCGTCCTCACAACAACTCAGTGAAGGATGAAACTTGTTTTGCTAGCCAAGAATCAAATCCTAGACTTGACACTTTAAGTCCTCTGTCCTCCCAGTTCCCCCACTATTTGATAATGTTCCAAAGCAAAATACACATGCTCCTGATGACTGGGACCCCCGGCTCGGTCACTCAGGCTACTTTTCCCTGTAGTCCTTCAGGATTAGAAGGAGGGGCTTTCGGGTCCTGTTATGAAGGCAGATGAATTGGGACTGCAGACTTCTTGCTCTAAACCTAACAGAAGTGGAAGGAAGACTGGTGAATCTGAGAATCAGCAAAGAGCTGTGAAAAACCTCCAGAAAAACAGAAGATCGTGAAGTCCTTATATGGGAGAGAAATGTAGCTCAGAGGGGAGGAGAACTGAGAGCCACAGACAGAGTGGATGGTGCCTCCGTCCAGTGTCCACGCTGCCCTGGGCAGGGTCCTGCCTGCCTAGTGGCCGTGGCAAAGCAGAGAAAGAGCAACGTCAGCCTGGAACCTTCCCCAGCCAGCATAGTGGCTTCAGGATAGGGATAAGACTGCAGATCTCAACCTCAGCAGCATATTAGAATCACCTGGGGAGTTTTGCAACATCCCGATGCCCTTGACCTCACCTGGAACTCAAAATCAGAATCTCTGTGGACTCAACCCAGCTATCAGTATTTTTAAGGCTCGCAGGTGGTTCTAATGCGCTGCAAAGAACCACTGAGAGCACAGTGAAGGAAGAGAACCACCAGCTGACCTCTGAGCTTTCTCTCCTCCTGCTACCCCCAGCCTATGGGTTAGCGGATTGTGAGCCAGAGCAGTGGCCCAGGCAGACGTCCATGGAGGTGTCCAGGCAGGATGTGGGCTTGTGGAGCCCACATTTTAATGCTAGAGGTCCTCTGCCTTAAAACTCATCATCCTCCGTAATCAAGATCGCCAGGAGGGGCACAGGCTAGGCCTAAGCTGTAACCCCTCCTCCTGGTGTACAGTATCAGTCTTGAAAGCTTATATCCCCCAGGGGAATATAAAGCTACTTGGGAAGTTGAGGCAGGAGGATCCCTTGAACCCAGGAGTTCAGGGCTGCAGTGAGTTATGAGTGAACCATTGCACTCCAGCCTGGGTGACACGGTGAGACTCCATTTCTATAAAGAAGAAAGAAAGAAAGTGTTCTTTCAGTCTGACTTATTCTAGTAAGTTCTTCAATTTTAACATGTGTGCATATAACCCAGCAAATTAACTTCTCTCCAGGATATTAAAGTTAATGTGTTTTGTGGTGTGCGTGTCTATGCATGTGTATGTTTTAACCAGAATACACAATTCATCAAGGAGCTCATCCTTTATCCTTTTTCTGCATTTTCTTATAAACTATTTCTTATAAACTATTAAATATCATCTGGCTCATTAGATTTTGACAGTGACTTTTGTTTCTTAATGTCTTTAAAAATTTTAAATTGTTGCCATATCCTCAGAAAAGTACTATCTCAAGGAAATGGAACTATGAAGCTATGAAGCTGTGATTTTACTGGGAAACACACACACACACACACACACACACACACAGACTCTAAACAAAGCCTTTGTACACCCAAGTTCAGTGATCTAGATTCTTTTTGTGTCACAGAGTACTGAGGGAATTACCTCTCTCCTGAAAAATGTGCAAAGTTACAAGAACATAAACATTTCATTCATTTTCAGAGGGTTTCTTCTCCACCTTTACCCATACCCCCAAAATCATCTATAAGTTAAGTTGGAGGGAAAACATTCAACATCAGCACAGGTATAGGAACCAATTAGCTGGGACCCCTGGAGAGAAAATAAACATTATAAGAAATAGTGGAGGAAATTGTAATTTAACAAAATGTTGATCTAGGAGTTATGCATTAAAGACTTACAGTGAAAGATAATTGCTTCTTAGCTTTAAGCTACTAAAAGTTTTTATATCTTATTCATTTTCATATCTTTCCTATGGGAAGCCATGACCAGCCTTCCCACGGATAGCACCTAAATGGCTCTAAATGTGAAATTGATGGCCCCTGTGACACAAGCACAGATAAAAGGAGACCTGTACTCATACTAAGGTTTCATAGGTAAGGGACAGCATGGATTACAGGCTCCAGATGAAGAGCCAGCCCTGAGCAGCATGCCTTATTGTGACTTCAGTGACTTATATGACTTCAGTGACTTTTCTGAAATGAGGTAGCTTGAGCCCTAACTCTGCATACCTGATGGTTAAACCGTGCTGAGGCCACGGAGCATAGAAGACTATGGAGCCAGACTGACTGGTTCAAAATCCTACTTCCACCACTCACTGTGTGACCTTAGGCAAGTCACTTAACCTCTCTGTGCCACAGTTTTCTCATCAGCAAATGGACATAATAATAGTACTACTTCACAGGGCTGCTGTGAGGAGTAAGTGAGCTAATTTGTGTAAAGCACTTAGGACAGCGCCTGGAGCATAGTCAGTAATTTATAAATATTTGATGCTATCATCATTTTATTGTTATTATAATTATTATTACTACCACCACTACATCGTCTTCCCTGATGCAGTGTTAGCTTATAAGGATAAAGAATCGTTATTAACTAGGATATTGGAGAAAGAGCATGTCTAATATCCTCCTGTCTATGGAGAATCTTCAAATTAACTGGCTTTACCTGCATCTTCTATAAAGCCCTAATTTGTCAGAAATGTTAGTCTCCCAAATGACCTATATGTGGGCAGTCTCTTGCCCTTGCCACTGTAACTAGAGTAATGAGGAAGTCTATCATTTAGTCATAATTGTTTTCTTCTCTCCTTTTCATGTTGCATGTGTTCCCAAGGGCATTCACATGTCCTTGCTCATTTATTCCAGAAATCTTTATTTAGTGTTTAATATTTAAATACCCTGTGCCAGGCACTTCCCCACTTTTATGGAGCTCACCGTCATGTAAAGAGACAGATAGCAAGCAAGTAAGTAGAACAAGAAAATAATCTCATATAGTGGTAAATGCTAAAGGAGAAAATAAATCGGGAAATACAGTGTCGAGTGACTCGGGCAGGGTGAGGACAACAGATGTAGGTCGAGTGGTCAGGAAGGGGCTCACTGAGAAGAGAGCATTTATTTATTTTTCCCTTTGTATTGATATATAATAACATACATATTTATGGGGTATATGTGAGTATTACATGCATAGAATATGTAATGATCGAGTCAGGTATTTAGGGTACCCATCGCCTCGAGTGTGCATCATTTTGATGTGTTGCTATCATTTCAAGTCCTCTCCTCTAGCTACTTTGAAATATACATAATATTGTAACTAAGTACAGTCATCCTGGTCTGCTATCTAACGTTAGAGCTTATTTCTTCTGTCTAACTGCATGTTTGTGCCCCTAACCAATCTCAAGGAGAGAGCATTTAAATTGATGCTCAATAAGAAGAAAGAGCCAACCAAGGGAATAGCAGTGGAGAGAGTGTTCCTGGCAGTGGGAACGGCAAGTCCTAAGGCCTTTATGGGGTGACCAGCTCACCAGGTTGAAGGGCCGGAAAGTAGCCGATGCAGCTCCAGCATAGTAAGAAAGAGTGAGGGATAGCAGAGGAGGAAGGAGAGGCAGCAGGCCCACCTCACAGAGGGCCTGTGGCTTGGAAAACAGAGATAGCAGTGGAGAAAGAGAGAGGTGGGCACATTTGGTCATAAAATATATTTTGGAGGTAGAATTAGTATGGATTATTCAGTAGGATTATTAAGATGCTAGTGAGCTTTTTGCAAAGGTAGGATAATGGAAAGGATGACTCCTAAGTTTTGTGCTGTGCATCCAGATGGATGGTAGTACCAATTACTGGGAGAAGGAGTGCAACCTGGGGCAAGGGAGCGCAACCCAGAACTCTACTGTGGCTTTGTAAGGTTAGGGGTGCCTGTTAGAGACATCCAAGTTGAGAGGCCAAGTGGGTAGCTAGATATTTAAGTTGTTTATTACTTACTAAGACAGTGTGCAGCCCTTGGGGTGGACGTTTTGTGTGTTTTCCATTTCTTACCTCCTGTTTATATTCCTACCTCCCACGTATAAGTAATATGAGATCTCATATAATTTTCATATGTGTCTCAACCTCTTTTTTGGGTAAAATTTTCATGTCTTTTTTTATTTGTATAAATTTGTTGGGTACTAGCGTAATTTTGTTACATGCGTAGGTTGCACAGTGGTGAAGTCAGGGCTTTTCAAGTATCCATCACTCAAATAACGTACATTGTACCCATTAAGTAATCTCTCATCAACCAACCCCTTCCCACCCACTGACCCTTCCAAGACTCAATTGTTCTATCATCCCACACTCGTCGTCCATGTGTATACATTATTTAGCTCCCACTTACAAGTGAGAACATGAAGTATTTGTCTTTCTGTATCTGACTTGTTTCACTTAAGATAATGGCCTCCAGTTCCATCCATGTTGCTGCAAAAGACATTATTTCATTCTTTTATGGCTGGATAGTATTCCATTGTGTATACATACCACATTCCCTTTATCCATTCATTCGTCAATAGATGCTTAGGTTGATTCCGTTTCTTTGCTATTGTGAATAGTGCTGCAATAAACATGGGGATGCAGGGGTTCTTTTATATAATGATTTCTTTTCCTGTGGGTAGATACCTAGTAGTGGGATTCCTGGATCAAATGATAGTTCTATTTTTAGTTCTTTAAGAAATCTCTATACTGTTTTTCATAGAGGTTGTACTAATTTACATTTCCATCGACAGTGTATTAGCATTCCCTCTTCTCCACATCCCAACCAACATCTGTTATTTTTTGTCTTTTTAGTAATAGCCGTTCTTACTGATGTAAAAAGATGTCTCATTGTGGTTTTAATTTGCATTTCTCTAATGAGTTGTGATGTTGAGCATTTTTTCATATGCCTGTTGGCTATTTGGATGTCTTCTTTTGAAAAATGTCTATTTATGTCCTTTGCCCACTTTTGATTGGATTTTTTGTTTTTTGATATTTTCATTGTTGAGTTCCTTGTACATTCTGGATATTAATCCCCTGTTAGATGCATAGTTTGTAAATATTTTCTCCTATTCTGCAAGTTGTCTTTTTACTCTTTTAATTATTTTGTTTGCCATGCAGAAGCTTTTTAGTTTAATTAAATCCCCTTTGTCTATTTTTTTTGTTGTTGCCTGTGCTCTTGAGGTCTTAGTCATGAATTCTTTGTCTAGCCCAACATCCAGAAGAGTTTTCTCTAGGTTTTCTTCTAGTATTTTTATAGTTTCAGGTCTTACATTTAAGTCTTTAATCCATTCTGAGTTGATTTTTGTGTATGGGGAGAAATAGGGGTTCAGCACCATTCTTCTGCATATGGCGATCCAATTTTTCCAGCACCAAAGCTTTTTATAAGGAAACACTTAATCCTTAAAACCCCAAAAAGTATTAGCTATTAAATGAAAGCAATGAAAAATCTAACTAAACACTTTGATGTAGTTAAAAGAACTCTAGACAGGGTTCATGATATCAAGGTTCTAACCAAAAAGTGAGGTAGAGAAGAAAACAAAAAATCAGGCCAATGTTTGAATCCTACCTCATTCATTTATTAATTGTAAGGCCTAGAATAAGTTATAGAATATCTTGAAGCCTCATTTTTCTTCATCTGTAAAATGGGAATAATAATTCCTGCTTTATCAATTCCTTGTGAGGATGAAATTTGCTGACATCTGTGAAGACCTACACAGTGTTTGACACATTGTAGATACCTGTGAATATGAGGGGTTTTTTTTCCCTACCATTTGCCTGTCAGTGTAAACTTGCACAAAGCATTTAATCTCTCTACTTTGTTTCATCAACTACAAAAGGAAGCCACTTCACTAGATGATCACTAAGCTCTATTTCAGCCCTTCCAAAAAAAATCTATAAATTATCCTCTTGATAACAACCAGATAAACTTCTTGAGTAAAGTAACTCTTAAACCCAAAGTTTTAAAACTATCTGCAAACTAAAGGCATACTTAGGCTGGGGAAGATGGGGCATACATGAGCAGAAATTAGACCACGGAAATGTCTCTCCAATGTCTCAAAA
>CAUYRB010055603.1:0-25951 GCA_963574695.1 Propithecus perrieri
TTGGACAGCTAAAAATATATGTAGAAAAAATTAGCCAGGCATGGTGGCGCGTGCCTGTGGTCCCAGCTACTCGGGAGGCTGAGACAGTAGGATTGCTTGAGCCCAGGAGTTTGAGGTTGCTGTGAGCTAGGCTGACGCCACGGCACTCGCCCTAGGCAAGAGAGTGAGACTCTGTCTCAAAAAAAAAAAACAAAACACAATTTGTAGACACAGAGCAAGCATCAGAACCAGACATGGTAGACATGTTGGGATTTCTTTATAGTAAATTTTCAAATTGGAATGTAAGCATCCTTCACCTTTGTTATTTTTTAAATTGTTTTGCCTATTCTGGGTTTTTTCATTCACTTATCATTGACATTTAGTTCATAAACAGGCAAGTGCTTTTGAATGTTAATTTACCTGTCGATTTTTTAAGTCATGCAAGCACTATGTTGTTCACATAACAACACAGAAGAGAAAATATGAACTTTGTTTTTGAGACACTGTGATAGATTGGTAACTACAGGGATATGACAATGTACATAAAGTAATATATGTGGGCATGACAAATTTGATTTTGTAAAAATTATATACATTCAACCCCATGTTATTGAAAAAAAGAGTATTGAAATATTTCTGGTAAACACATGCATATGAAATGTTAGGGTAGAAATATCTCCATTGAATTATTTCATCATTAATTCCTGATCTTTCTCATAGCACAAAGATGTTTTCTATATATTATTCATAATAACATTGCAAAATATTCAACTACATAAGAAATCTTTGTCATAAGTACCAATTAATCCATCAAAACAAGTTAAAATAGCTGTGCAAACTGTTTGTTATGATTGCTAAAAAGATGCAGCAGTATCTCCTGGTAAATATGTTTCTTTTATGTTTCACACATTTTCTAGGAAATATGCTAAGGAAGCAACAAAAAATATGATAACAATCGACATGTGTTTTTTTTCATTTGATAGATAATATTGAACATTTACCACTTGCTTATGAATATATTATCCAATAAATCTTTAATGGCTTTTTTATCTGTGTGTAAAAACAAATGAATATCTCAATCTCAGCAGCCCAGAACTGTACAGCTACTAAGAACAAGACAGAAATTTTTGGAATCAAACATAGTGTGATGATTCTTGGGTAGAGTCTGTTATTAAAAAACTATGAACCACATTTATTCACAACTCTATCAGTATCCTGCACTCCCTTCTATACCCAAAAGCATCCTGAAGATGTGTGAAATCTTCTGGCTATTCTTCACATGGGAAATTTCCCACATAACCCTGTACTAACATTTACTATGCTGAACTGTATTACTTATTATGAGAGATGATGCGAGATTTCCTTCTACATGGAGTTTCAAGGCATGCCATAAAATAAGACTTTCTGGGTAAAATTTGTCATTTGACAGTTCCTAAAATGGAAACTTTTAAACAGCACCAAATCACTCCTTGACTAGATTCTATTGCCTTCCCCATTGCTCCTCACTCGTGTATGTGAGCTAGTTGTGGCATGTCCCTTCTCTGCCTTGAATCATTGCAGATATGAAGCATCACCATTAATCATTCACATGAAAAATGCTTACAGCAGGGAGTAACTTTGTGAGTACTTTTTAAAAATGTTTTTTAGGTCTTTATTCAGGATAAACATTGCTATTCACTTTATGGACGTACGTGAAGTCAAGCTGCTTGAGTTCTTTCACAGATCCTACATAAAGATAAACTAATTCATACAAGAACCTATATAAAGTCTTCTACAATATAAGGATCAGCTAATTTACAGAAGAAACTTTATAATGTCTTCTACAATATGAGGATCAGGTAATTTATAGAAGAAACAGCTCAACTTTACATGTTATGAAACCATCTGGCAAAAGCCACCTGTTACTTCCCTAACTTCCTACCCCCCATTCTCTCAGGTATTCGCTGCTTTTTATGTTCAGTGACAAAAAATACAGTAATAAGCCAATTTACACTAATTAAATTAACTGGAAAACCCTTTAACTTTCAACAGAAAAAAAGCATTTCTAAATCCATAATACTGTAAATACTAAGCATATTAAACATATTCTCCTCATAGTAGATCTATGAGAAGCAAGTTGGTTTTTTTCTTCAGTAATAAATCAACCAGAAAGAACAAAGGCAACTAAAAAAACTCTTGAGTATATCTGCATTCTCTCAATCCCTAACTCATGGCTACACACATGGGGCGGCACATGAGCTCATTCTGGCAACTTGGGTAAGTGTTGTAGAGCAGTGCTTCTCAAACTGTAGTGTAGGAATCATCTGGGATCTTGTTAAAATGCAGATTCTGATTCAGTATGTCTGGGGTGGAATCTCAGATTCTATTCTAACAAGCACCCAAGTGATGCTAAGACTGCTAGTTAGTGGACCACACGCAGTAGCATAGCTGAGTTCTGGAATGAGAGAAACGTACCTGTAAGCATGAAAATACCCACACGAAGGACTTTCATTCTTTCAATATACTGCATACACACAGTTTAGGAATCAGAATACCATCAAAAAGTAGAACTTTAGGAAAAAAAGACAGGATGCACTTACAGGACTAAACATCATTATTCCCCAGTGCATAGCTCATTCTTTGTTCATCTAGTCACTCACATATGCGAAATACATTGAGTGCCTAGTATATAGCAGGCACTGTGCTAGATTTCAGAGTACAATGTTGAACAAGCAAAATTTGTGAGTTTAGGAAACTCACAATTTCATCACAAACAAATAATAAATTGTGAGATAAAGGCAACCATTTATGGTTGCATGCAAGGAAGAGTAAACACAGGAGAAAAAATCTCACTCTGAAAGGTGGGGAGATAGGCAGGCATCTCAAGGAAGACTTCACAGTAAAATTTGATAATGTTGTACTGATAACTTAATTTGTGCCAGGTGCTGTTCTAACTTTCACAGTGACCTTTTTGAGATAGGTGGTCTTATTATCCCTATTTTAGAGCTGAGGAAACAAAGGCAGAAGACAGTTCATAATATATGGAGTAAGTAATTTACTGACTATAACTGACAGCAGCAAAATTTCCTCTGCTGTCCTCAGCAATAATATTTACCAATATATCCCACAATGTAGACATGACTGGTAATCACTAAGATTTCTGGTACTCCTTCCCTCCAGGGCATATTCTTCTTTGAATACCTGCATGGACACGTGCCAATGAAATCTAATCAGAAGTAAATGTGTCACTTCCAGAAGCTTTTAACAACCAGTGCATAGTTTTCCATGTTCTTTTTACCTGTCCCAGTGGCCACGGCCTTTACCTGCTCCAATGGGAACCTGCTCCCATTGTTTATGTGGAGTTGCTGCAAGATAGAAAGACCCTGCAATGCTCAGCCTCTACAAAAAGGACAGCATCCCCAGATGGTCTCTCAGACCCATGCAGGATCTTGCAAATGCAAGAAATAAACTTCTGCCTTGTTAAGACACAGATTTTGGTAGTGTTTGTTACTGTAGCCTAACTTGGCCTATTGTGACAACGCATTGCAACCCAGGTGATGCGTCAGTTGTCTTGCAGAATAAATGTGAGTGAGTCACCAGAGGAGGGCAGTGTGTGCTGGGGAGGAAGCTCAAGGTGGGAATAGGAGACATTCAGAGGTGTTAAATAGGATGGTATTTTAAGGAAACTTTAGGTAGTTAGGCTTTACTGGAAAATAAGATTCTGAGGAGAGGAAAAGAGAAAGAATATGAGTGTCAGAAGGAAAGAAATGCAGAAAGAATAAGAGTCCGGGCAGTGCCACTCAGGACTGCACATGGAGGAAGCTGATCAGACTGGACTCAAGGTTAAATCGAAGACACAATTTTCTGGATAGGAAATCAGAAAAAGCACTATGTTGGAAAGAGGGGTCAGCCACAAATAAGGAGGTGGAACAGAGGGAACAAAAGAAAATAAGTAAAACAGTCCAGGAATAAAAAACCTAGAATGGCGCTAGAGAAGATGGGAGACATGGAGATGGGAGGGGTTCACACTAAAAAAAAGCAGGGAAGAAATATTAATATATGTACTTGTTTGTAGGATATGTCTGCTCTCACCCACATACCTGGCATATGCTTCTCTGTGGTTTGTCTTTCCCATATGCCTTCCCTTGGATGGCACCTACTAATCGGGCTCAAAGATACGGCCTCTGAGAATTCTTTACCTTCCCACACTCCCATTGCCCTCAGCCCAGGCCCACCTGGCACTCCTACATTTTCCCACAGTTCCCTCATTTTCATCACTACATTTATCCAGGGCATTTTAATTGTCCATTCATTTGTCTGTCTCCCCGATGACGACAGATTTCTTTAGGAGAGTGATTTCATCTAATTTATTTTTTGTAACCCCAAGACCATATTCAGAGTTTGACCCACAGTAGTCACTTAATAATTGGTGGTGATTGTGGTAAATCCAGGGAAAGAATTCCCTGTGAATATTTAAGATATGATTTAGAAGCTCAGAAGTAGGTATATGATAAAGATTAAAATTTGGTCATTTTTAGTGAATTCATTTACTCAACAAATATTTACAAATACTTATTACACGAAGTGATGTATATTCTGGTAAACAAAGAAGGTATAGTGTCTGTTTTGTGGTACTTGGATATTCACAGAAGTTAATTAAAAAATACACACATGTAAATATAAACAGTTCTTCTCAAGGTCTCTAAGAATTTCCACATCCCTCAATCCACATCCTCAATCCCTCATCCTCATCCTCAATCCCTCAGTTCTCAGTTCTTGCCTTACTTGACCTATCAACAGCATTTGACACAGTTGATCACTCTTTATTCATTAAAGGAAGATCTCACATCCCCCTAGCTTTGGCCTTTCCTCATTTTTTTAGATGGTTCTTCCTTACCCACCAAACTCTAAAGGTGGATGTGCCCAAGAATTTTTCTGTTCCTTCTACATTCACTCCATAGCTATGATCTCATCCAGACTCATGGCTTTAAATGCTATCTATATGCTAATGATGCCCAAATTATACCTCCAGTCCAAACCTCTTCATTGAACTTTAGACCCCTCTGTCCTTACTGCCTTACTTACCTCTCTGTTTGGGTGTCTAATAAACATCTCAGACAACACATGTCCAAAAGCGAGTTTCTGCTATTTTCCTCATGATCCACTTTTCCTACAGTCTTCCCCATCTCAGAGAGCTGTAACTTCCCTCTTATAGTTTCTCAGGACAAAAACCTCATTCTCATTTTTAACTTCCCTCTCTTTCTCACATCCCACATCTTGTCCATCAGCAAATCCTGTCTTCAAAATATGTTCCTAACTTTACTGCTTCTTACCACTCCCACTGCCACCACGCTGGCCAAAGCTGGCAACATTTTTCATCGGAGTTATCTCAGTAGCCTCCTAATGGATCTCCCAGTTTGGGCACTCACTGTCTTTTCTACACATGGCAACCAGAGTGACCCTGTTAGGTCAGATCACGTCACTCCTCAAAACCCCACAGTTGCTCCCAATTTCACTCGCACTAAATGTCAAAGTCCTTCCAATGGTTCATAATCCTCCACATGATTTGGACGAAATATGATCTGTCTTAGAATACATCCTATGAGTTTAGTATTTACAGTACTTTTTCTAAAATTTATCTTACATTAAAAAAGAAGCCAATTAACATAGAATCATTTAGCATAGATCCAGTATATCTTCTTTTTTTAACTTATATTTTCTGAATGGCAATATTAGAGCAGTTGAATAGAAATGGATCTATTCTATTTTAGGAATTCCTTGAGATATCATAGTTCAGTGTCTTTTGAAGGGTATTGTGAGTCCATTTATATAGGCTCCTAGAATCTGTTCCTTATTTAGGCAACAGCAGAGTTGCAAGGTAATCAGCTGGAACAGAGATTTACAGAGAAGGAAAAAGCCTACTTCAGCTGACAGAGTTCAAAAAGCATTACTTAAGTCAATCTCAGCAATTTTTTTGTGCTATTTATTTCCTCTTATTCTGTTTGTCACCAAATCACAGAGTTCTTCACTGTTAACCTACAAGTACTTACTATTTACCTCATACTAAACAAGAAACATTTTCTACTCTGATTTCAGACTGGAGTGAGTACATATGTCTGAGTACATATATAATACATTAGAGAAAGACAGAGACAGAGAGAGAAACAGAGAAAATGAATCCAGAGGAAAATAACATAGTAGGCTAGATTAATTCTTTATACAGGAGGGATAGTCAGCCACCAAAAGTCCTACTGGGGGCCAAAACAGGGCTAAAACAAAGTTATAAAGGTGTTTCTCTCTCCATTTCACTCACGGAAACCTGGAGAAAAAAACAAAGATTAAAAACGGAGAGAAAAACAATTTTTGTTGACACCAGAAAACACCATCGCCCCAACCCATAATGTGTTTAAAATACCCACTAAATTTAAAACCAAGTCAAGAAAAGATTTTGAAAAGGAACATATTTCTTTTATTTTTGCGTTCCAATATAACTTTTTTATTTTAATAGATTTAGAGGGTACAAGTTGAATTTTGTTGCATGTATATATCGTACAGTGATGGAGTCTCCACTTTTGGTGTATCTATTACCCAAGTAATGTACATTGTACTGCAGAGGTGATTTTTCAACCTATTTCTATGCAAATTTCAGACAGCCTAAGGAGCTCTCCAAAATTAAGTGGCAAACCATGAAGAAGGAAGTGAGCCAATGACCCTTTGCTTGTAGCTAGGAATATGAGAAGATGAGATGAACATCCCTGAACTCAATTCAACAGTCCAGAGTAGCAGAAGAGGCACAGCTAAGCAAGGAAGCAGACAGACATACCATACTTGCAGGAAGCAGATGTGGTAGGATGGAGGGGAGAAAGGAGATGACAATCATGAATGTAGTTGCTGAAGGAGAGTAAACGCCAAATCATGATGTAAAAGACCTGGGACATTCAAGCTTCTCTTTGAGTTCTAGGCGATGCAGCCTGTGATCTCTATTTATCCAGCAGAGCCTGCCTTTGCTCTGAGCTACCAGCACAAAGAATTTCTCAAAGCTAGTTTATATAGCTCAAAGGCAATGGCACAGGCTACAGTACAACTGACTGGTGCACCAAATAACCAAGCAGAGGCAGCAGCAAACAGTATTTTCCCACCACCAGAGACCAATGGAGTTAGCTATCCTTACTGTTTGTGTTTGTGTGTACTCAGCATGTACCCCACATACTGAACATGAAAGGGAGGTGTTTTGTCAGGCTGTGTATGGAAAGAGCCAACATAAGTGAAATGGGTTATTGCCTGTCACCTTTCAGATTTAATTGCATGTTACCTCTGCTCACTGCACATGCAAAGGTTTCAAGGTGGAGGCTGGAAGCACAGAGTGAAGGTCTGTCAAATTCATCCAGGCTTATTAAAATGCAATTATTTATAAAATACTTTATTTAAAAAAATAGGAAATCCAAGGCAAATAAAAAAACAGACAGGATCCCAGGGCAGCAGATCTGATTATCTATGGCAAACTTCTAAGCACATAAGCAAAAGATTCAACTCACTTTTAAGGGAGAAAATTAGATTGGCCTCAAAATTATTCATAGGAACAGTAATAGCAGAATATAGGGATTCTATATTCATTCAACCAAGTTGACAGAGAAATAAGACATAATACCAAAAATTTTATAAAGGCAGACAATTTCTAACATAAAGAATTTGAGGAATATAGCACCATGAGCCATTCCTGAAAACACTACTTGATAATAAAATCCAACCAAACTGGTGATGGATGGAGGAACCAATGAAAAGGGACTGTATGTGAATATTGAATTTGTGTGGCTACATAGTATTAAACAAGGCATGGTAGACAGTTTACAATGATAAAAGGTACAATAAACAATGAACTGTCATAAGTTTGTGTATCGAAAAAAATATATAGCACCAAAATTAATAAAGCAAAAACTATAGAAAACACAAGAAATTTAGAAACAAAATGGAAGGATTTTAACTTTCCCATCCTACCAGAGATCAAAAATTAAAAAAAAAGTAAAAATGTATAGACTCTAAATAACTATAAATAAAATAGCTCTAATAGACAAATATTCAACAATATTTGAAAAGTCAACAGTCTCTTCTCACATATCCAGGGAAACTTATAAAACTGCACATATACTGAACCACAGAGAAGACATGCTGGAGATCACATATTAAAAGTTAAGAGTTGGAGTAGACAGATGACAACTAGGGTCTGGGATTCTGCATTGCTAACCAGATTCCAGATCTGCTGATGGTTTAAGGACCAACTTTGAGTTGGTAGCCTTAACCCTGAGTCAAGGAGGAAAAACAAAACCAAATATTTCAGAATATATCACAGAAAAAATAGGAGCTCAAGCCTATTTGAATAAGTTTGAGACCTGGATGAACTAGCTTTTTCCAGAGAATATATAAGGATCCAAAATGAATTCCAAAAGATAAATAAATCTAAATAGATCATTAGTGTTGAGAAAAATATTGTTAATTCCCTTTTAAAATGAATTATCTTGTCGTGTCATTGCAGATTTTATCTGGCTTTTGGGCTTCTCGCCCTCACTTAAATTTTGTTGTTGTTGTTGAGCTATAATTTACATACCATAAAAATTCATCTTTTTTAAAGTGTCCAATTCAGTGGCTTTTAGTGTATTCACAAAATTGTGCGACCATCACCACTAATTCCAGATAGATACATAATTCCAAATTTTTGTCACTCTGAAAAAAATCCTGTGCCTTAGCAGTTACTCTCCAAAGGCCCCTCCTCCCAGCTCCTGGCAAACACGAACTTCCTTTCTATCTGTATGGATTTGCTTAGTCTGGATGCAGTAGACTGAATGTTTACTTTCCCCTAAAATTCATATGTTGGAATACTAACCTCCAAGGTAATTATGGGAATCTTTAGGCAGTGATCAGGTTATGAGAACAGATCTCTCATGAATGGGATCAGTGCCCTTGTTAAAGAGGCTGGAGAGAGCCCCCTTGTCCCTTCTGCCATGTGAGGTTATAGTGAGAAGATGACAGCTGATGTATCAGGAAATGAGCCCTCACTAGACACTGAATCTGCTGGTGCCCTGATCTTGGACTTTCCAGCTCCAAAACTGTGAGAAATAAATTTCTGTTGTTTATAAGCCGTTCAGTCTATGGCATTCTGTTATAGCAGCCTAAACAACACTAAGACACAGAAATGTCATATAAATAGCATCATACAATATGTGGCCTTTTGTGTGTGGCTTCTTTCACATAGCATGATGTTTTCAAGGTTAATCCATGTTGTATGTATGTATTGTAAGTTAATCCTTTTATTGCCAAATATTATTACATTGTTTGGATATATCATAGTTAGTTTATTCATTCATCAATTGATGAGCATTTGGGTAGGCCGTTTCCACTTTTTGGCTATAACGAATAATGCTGCTATGAACACTCACGTGCAAGGTTTTGAATGTGCATATGTTTTCAATTTTCTACAGTATGTAACTAATATATAACTAGGAGTGAAATTGCTGGGTCATGTGGTTGAACTTTTTGAAGAACTGCTATCTCAGTCCAGTTGGTGTTGCTATAACAAAATACCTGAGACTGGGTAATTTATAAAGAAAAGAAATTTGTTTCTTACAGTTGTGGAGGTTGGGAAGTCCAAGGTTGAGGGGCTGCATCTTGTGAGGGCCTTAATGCTGATGGAAACTCTCTGCAGAGTCTCAAGGCAAAGCAGGCATCACATGCAAGAAGGCAAAGGAGAGACAACCAAAGTGGCATTTATGTCAGACCCCTCTCATGATAACACATTAATTAATTAACTCATAATAAATAGATTATTCCATTCATGAGGGCAGAACCCTCGTGACCGATCATCAATTAATGACCCCACCTCTTAATACTGTTATATTGGTTATTAAGTTTCAACATAAGTTTTGGAAGGGGCATTCAAACCATAAAGAAGTGCTAAACAATTTTCTAAAGTGCTGTACCATTTTACATTCACGCCAGCAATGTAGGAGGATTCTAGTCTCTCTACACCCACACCAACCCTTTTTATTGTCTTTTTTTGTTATAGTCATTCTAGTGAACGTGAAGTGTCTCTCTCAAATTTAAATTTTTTTTTCATATTAGAGGTATTAGTTCTTATCCAGTATTATCTCCTTGTTTATTATTTGTTTCTTTACTTTGTTAATGATGTTTTTCGCCAGGCCAAAACTTTCTTTTTGTTTTTATGTAATAAAATTTATCAATCTTTTTTCTATGGCATCTAAATTTCGAACCGCAATTAGCCTTTTCTTATACCCAGGTTATAAAGGAATTCATCCATGCTTTCTCTTAGTGTTCGCATGGTTTCATTATTTAAAAATACTTAGATCTTCCATCCACTTGGAGTTTTTTTCTGGTGTGACATGGATCAAACTTTATCTTTTCCCAGATGACTGTCCAGCTGTCCCAGGACCATTAACTAAAAAGTCCATTTTTGCTCCAGTGATTTGACATGCCACCATTATCATATCCATTGTTTATATGTATATTTGATTCTGGACTTTCTGTTTGATTCTGCCAAGCTATTTATGTACCAGTAATTTACTGTTTTAATTATAGAAGCTTTATAGTTTTATATTTTAGTATATGGAGGTCTAGACACACACCTCCATAACTTTTCTATTTCAGTTATTTTTTTTTATTTCAGCATATTATGGGGGTACAGATGTTTAGGTTACGTATGTTGCCCTTGCCCCCCCCATGTCCAAGTTTCAAATATGTCCATCTTTCGGGTGGTGCGCATTGCACTCTTTGGGGGGAAGGGGTGGAGGGGATGGGTATTAACTATTCTTTTATGTTTATTTTTCTACATAAACTTTGGCATTGTCTAGCTTCAGAAAAAAAGGTGAGTTTTTTGGTTAGGATTGCATTAAATTAATTATGGAGAAATAACATCTTGATGATGCTGAGTCATCCTGTCCAAAAACAAGAAATGTTTTCCCATTTACACAAGTGTGTCTTTCAAAAATGTTTCAGAGTTTTTTGCATATAAATATTACATATTCTTGTAAGGTTTATTCTTCACTATTCTTACCTTTATTGTGAACAGGGTTTCTCAATCATTATATCCTATACTGGTTATAAATGTTGTGTGTGAAAACTACTGATTTCTGTATGCATATATCTTGCTACATTTATGAATTTTTTGATTGATTTAGGTATCATTGATCATTATCACAAAAGTTGAATTTTATCATTGATTCTCTAGTAATTTTTCAGGTATATTGCCATATGTACAAATAAAAATATTAATAGTTTTACTTTTCTAATTTTTATGTCACTAATTGATTTCTCTTGTCTAATTACATTGACTAATATATCAAGTACAGTATTAAATAATAATGGGTATTCTTGTCTTCATGTTTAGTGGAAATGCCTCTAGTGTTTCACCATGAGGTAAAATACTAGCTCTAGGAATAATAGATGTAGCAATAGATGAATCAATGGACCAATTGATAGGTAGATATAAAACTATATACTATATATAAAACTATATAATTTGTATATCACATAATATATAATTATAAATAAATTTGTTAAATAAGAGTCCACTAACTCCTATCTTTTTATGCTTTTATGTTTTTATCTAGAATAGGGTTTGAGCTTTGTCAAAGGTTGTTCAACATCTATTGAAATAATTATAAGATTTTTCTTTTTAGAACTTTATATGACACATTATATTAATGGATCTTCTAATTTTGAATCTACCTGGCATTCTTGGAATAAATCTCATTTGGCCCTGGCACGTTATTTTCTAAATGTCTTGTGGATTTACTTCATTAATAATAGTAGGATTTTTTCATCAGTATCAGAGATATTAGTCTGTGATGTTTTTCTTTTGTACTATTTTATTAGGGTTAAATATCACTATTTTTCTTGTAAAAAAGAATGTAAAGTTTTTCACCTATTTCTGTCTTTTGAAATAATTTATATGGCATTAGAACTACCTGGTCTTTGAAATTTTGATAGAATTTCCCTGTGAAACCATCTGGGCCCAGTGTTTTCTTGTGGGGTAATTCCTCTACAACTTAGTCTAATTCATCTATAAAAACTGATCTATTTAAGCTTTCTATCTAAATGGGAACATGATTAGTAAAAATATTTTCAAAGAAAATTAATCATTTATGTTTTCAAATATGTTTTGAGAGATCTGCAAAGAAATCTCTTACATTTTCTGTTTTTTACTCTTATAAAAGTTATCTTATCTTGCCATTTCTTATTTTACATATTTGTGTTTTCTTTTTTTGGTCATTTCTTATTTTGTGCATTTGTGTTTTCTCACTTTTTTTCTTAAGATAGCTAGTGGTTTATCTCTCCACTTTGTTAATTTTTGTCAAGCTACTAGCTAACTTGAGGGGAAAAAAAACTCACTTTCCATATTTTATAGTTTCTGCTTTTTATTTTGTTAATAGGTAGTGTCCCCTAATATCTATTCTGCCACTGTACCTTCCTACTAGCACTCTTAACTGTTAGCTGAATACATGACTACCCCAAATAATGATATTTTTCAACCCAGATTGCAATTTGATATTGCCAAGTGACCAAATTCTGGCCAATACAATGTAAGTAGAGATGATGTTCATAGTTTCCAGGAAACATCCTTAAAAGGGAAATACACTCGTCTTCTCCTTTCCTCCTCCTTGTTGTCTGTAATGCAAATAAAACTGCTGGCACTGCATCTTGGAGAGGAATAGATCTTGGAATGGAAGTCAGATATGGTAGCACAAAAAGCCAGATGAAGCCTGACAAAAAAAATTAGTTACCATACACACCATCTACTGTAGAATCTTACCCAAGAGAGGAATCCACTTCTATATTGTTTAAATAACTGTTACTTTTGGATTCTCTATCAAATGTAAAGCAAGAAGAAAAAAACCCTACCTTATTCAGGAAACATATACATATACCCATCACACTCTATCTGGAAAAATGCTCCCACAGTCTCCTGTGGCAGTTCAATCAAATATATATATTTACAAAATGTTCTTCAAAAAGTATATGATTTTTTTAGTTTCCAATAAAATTATTCCTTCAACATTTGTCTATTCAACAATCATTTCTCAATTGAAATTCAGTAGTGGTGGAAATGATTCAAGTTGGACATCTTAGACCATCAAATACATAGTTCCAATGAGCTGGGGGTTTTGTGTTGCTGTTGCTGCTCTTCTGATCTGTTTTGTTTTGTTTTCTAAAGGATTGCACTCAACTACCTTACAAAATCAGACTCTTTGGCTACTTAAAGTAACCATTAATTAAATCATAATTGAGTGGCAATCCCTTGAGAGGTACTCCTGAAATGATGCTGTAGTTTACAATGTCTCATTATTCAGGAAACCCACAGCATGAGGAAGATGATTTATATGTTGATAAATTGTATCGTTTGTTTCAAAATACTGAAACTATATGGACATTTTTTTCAATTTTTTATTGGTAGATAATAATTGAACATATTTATGGAGTACCTGTGATATTTTGATAAATGTATACAATGTGTAATCACCAAATCAGAGTAATTAGAATATCCATCATTTCAAACATTTATCATTTCTTTGTGTTGAGAACATTCCAAATTTTCTCTTCTAGCTATTTTGAAATACACAATAAGTTATTGTTAACTATAGTCACCCTACTGTGTTATGAAACACTAGAACTTCTATCTAACTGTATTTTTGTATCTATTAACAAATCTCTTTTCATTTCCCTCTCCTTCCTACCCTTCCCAGCCTCTGCCAACCATCATTCTACTTTCTACCTCCATGAGATCAAAATTTTTAGCTCCCACATAGGAGTGAAAACATGCTATATTTGTCTTCCTGTGCCTGGCTTATTTCATTTAACATAATGACCTCTAGTTCTATCCATGTTGCTGCAACTGACAAGAGTTTATTTTTTGGCTGAATAGTATTCCATTATGTATAAATACTGTATTTCTTTATTCATTCATCCACTGATGGACACTTAGGTTGATTGCACATCTTGACTATTGTAAATATATTGTGACTATAGTCAATAAACATGGGGGTTCAGGCTGGGAGCCTGGTGACTTGTCCACAAGAACTATCAGCTCACTGGTGGCAGCAGCCTCTGGACTTGTCTGGGCAGAAAGTCTCTCCCACAGCTCTGGAATCCACCAACTGTCAGAGATGCAAAGAGGGGAGAAACAAACCATCCCACCTACCCTTCACACTGGACGCCAAGCCTCTTGGGGGTTAATCTCTGCCGATACCTTGCTTCTTCCTGTTCTGCTCCACAACTTCTTCCCATGGAATGTCCTGAAGGTTCTGGCACCCTTCCATCAGCTCCACACCTGATCTCTGTTTGTCTGTTTGTTCATTTTTTCTTTCATCTAAAACTTCTTACTGAGACACTCTGGCAGCTGGTGTCTCTGGTCAGCCATCTTGCCAGTTTAGATTTCTCTATTTCTTTTTCAGGTTTTTCACTGTTGGCACATATAAATGCTACTGATTTTGTATCCTGCAACTTTACTGAATTCATTAGTTCTAACAGGTTTTTGGTGGAGACTTTGGGTTTTTTAAACGTATAAGGTCATGTAATATGGGAACAAAGATAATATAACTTCTTCCTTTTAAATTTGAATGTCCTTTATTTTTTTCTCTTGCCTAATTTCTCTGGGTAGGACTTTCAAAATACTGTTAATATGTTGAATAAAAGTGGTGAAAGTGAGCATCCTCATCTTGTTTCAGATCTTAGAGGAAAGGCATTCAGTTTTTTTCCTGTTGAGAACATTAGCTATGGATTTGTCATATATGACCTTTATTGTTTTTAGGTATGTTTCTTCTGTACTCTGTAGAGAGTTTTTATCATGAAGATATGTTGGGTTTTATCAAATAATTTTCAGCATCTATTGAAATGATCACATGGTTTTGGTTCTTGATTCTGTTAATGTGATATATAATGCTTATTGATTAGCATAGGTTGAACCATTTTTTCATCCCTGGGATGAATCCCAGTTGATCGTGGTGAATGATCTTTTTAATGTGTTGTTGAATTCAGGTTTCTGGTATTTTGTTGAGGATTTTTATATCTGTGTTCACCAGGGATATTGATAGTTTCCTTTGTTGTTGTTGTTGTTGTGTTCTTGTCTGGTTTTGGAATCAAATTAATTCTGGCCTCATAGAGTGAGTTTGGAAGTATTCCCTCTTCAATTTTTTTGAAGAATTTGAGTAGAATTGGCATTACTTCTTTAAATGTTTGGTAGAATTCGGCAGTGAAGCCATCAGATCCTGGGTTCTTCTCTGATGGGAGATTTTTTATAATGCTTACATCTCTTTATTCAATATTAATCTGTTCAGGTTTTCTATTTCTTCATGGTTCATCTTGGTGGGCTGTATATGTCAGAAACTTACCCATTTCTTTTAGGTTTTCCAATTTGTTAGCATATGTTTGTTCACAACAGTCTCTAATGATCCTTTGTATTTTTGTGGTATTAGTTGTAATTATTTCTTTCTCAAGTTTTATTTTATATATTTGCATCTTCTCTCTTTTTTCTTAGTGCAGCTAAAGGTTTGTCAACTTTATGTTTCAAAAAATCTTTTCATTTTGTTTGTTTGTATTTTTAATCTCAATTTCATTTATTTCTACTATGATCTTTATTATTTGTTTCCTTCTATTAATTTTGGGTTTGGTTTGCCCCTGCTTTTCAAGTTTCTTGAAGTGTATAATTAGTTTGTTTACTTGAAGCCTTTTTTAAATGTGTTTATTGCTGTAAACCTCCCTCTTATAATTGCTTTTGCTATATCCCATAGGTTTTGATATGTTGTATTTCCATTTTCATTTGTCTCAGGAAATTTTTAAATTTCCTTTTTAATTTCTGCATTAGCCAATTCATTGTTCAGGAGCATGTGTTTAATTTCCATCTATTTGTACATTTTCCAATGTTCCTCCTGTTACTGATTTTTAGAATAGAGTATTATTCCATCTTGAACAGAAAAGATACTTGATACAACTTTGATTTTTAAAAAAATTTAATTTTAAAAAAATTTATTAAGACTTGTTTTGTAACCTAACATATGGTATATCCTGAAGAATGTTCCACATGTTGTTGAGAAAAATGTGCTTTCTGCAGCTGTTGGATGGAATGTTCTATAAATTTCTGTCAGGTCCATTTGGTCTAGAGTGCAGCTTAACTGCAATGTTTCTTTGTTGATTTTCTGTCTGGATGGTCGTCCATTGCTGAAAGTTGGGTATTGAAGTCCCCTACTATTATTGTAGCCAATCTCTCCCTTTAGGTCTGTTAATATTTGTTTTATATATTTGAGTGCTTCACTGTTGGGTGGATATGTATTTATAATTATTATATCCTCTTGCTGTATTGACTCCTTTATCATTGTATAATGGCCTCCTTTGTCTTTTTTTTTTTTTTAACCATTCTTAAAGTCCATTTAATCTGATACAAATATAGCTACTACTGGTCTTTTTTGGTTTCCATTTGTGTGGAATATCTCTTTCCATCTCTTCATTTTCAGTCCATGTATATCTTTATAGATGAAGTGATTCTCTCATAATCTTGGATCATTTTTTTTTAATTCATTCAGACACTCTATGCCTTTTAATGGGACAACTTAATCAATTTATATTCCAGGTTATTATTGATAGGTAAGAGTTTACCATTGCCATTTTTTTTTTTTACTTGTTTCCTGGTTGTTTTGTAGATCCTTTCTTCCTTTTTTTCCTCTCTTACTGTTTTCCTTTGCAGTTAAGTGATTTTCTCTAGTAGTGTGTTTTCATTCCATGCTATTTATTTTTAGTCTATTATACATTTACGTTTTGTGGTTACTGTGAGGTTTACAAAAAAAAATCTTATAGTCATAACAGTTTATTTTAAATTGTTAATGGCCTAACTTTGATTGCAAAGAAAAGTATCAAAAACCAACTCCACATTTTAACATCATCCCTTCCAACATTTTGAATTTTTGATGTTTGAATTTGCCTCTTTTTATATCACATGTCCCTTAACTGATTGTTGTAGTTACTGTTGGTTTTAAGAGTTTTGTCTTTTCGCCTTCACACTTAAGATATAAGTGGCTTACTTACCACAATTATAGTATTAGAGTATTTTGAATATATTGTTTGCTTACTGTTCCAGTGAATGTTATTCCTCCATTAGTGTCCATTTTCTTCTTTCTTTCCTTTTGTTTTTTTTTTTTTTTTGACAGGGTCTTGCTCTGTCACCCAAGCTAGAGTGCAATGGCATCATCAGTCATCGTAGCTCACTGCAACCTCCAATTCCCGGGCTCAAGTGAACCTCCTGCCTCAGCCTCCTGAGTAGCTGGGACTACTGCATGTGCCACCAAGCCTGGCTAATTTTTCTATTTTTTTTGCAGAGATGGGGGTCTCTCTCTTACTCAGGCTAGTCTGTTCCTGGATTATTTTCCAAATTTAGTTTTGTTTTCTATCTGTATTTTCTTGTGATTCCATGAACTTCTCTTTAAGAAAATTATTCTAAATTCTCTGCCATATATTTTATAGATCTTCATTTCTTCCAGGTCTACTGGTGGAGTTCTGTTGGTTGTTTTTGGTGGTGTCACATTTTCCTGAGTTTTCACAATTCTTGCATTTTACATTGGTGCCTGCACATTTAAGGAGACAACCAACTCTTCCAGTTTTTGCAGGTGTTCTTTGGTGGTGTTAGACCGTTACTTGTTGTTATCAAAACTTAAACACTGGCCTGTTGTTGCCTCCCATTTGGGGGAGGACTTACAGTGAGCACCCACATTAAAACCCTGCACTGGAACTAACGTGTTGCCCTATCATTGTTTCCTGGTCTGGGGAAGATATAGTGAACAGTAGAAATTAAACACTGACCTGTAACTATACTGCTGGCCAGAAGCTGTTTCTCAGTCTAGGAAGAATTCAAGCAGGCACTGGAACTTAATCTCAACCTTTTAGTTCTTTCTGGGCCAGGGGAAGGCTCCATGCAAACACCTGGGCTTTATGGAAAATCTGGCTAGGGATTTGAGCTTTCCTGTGGATGGTGCCCTATGCAGCACTATGGCACTAGCCAGTCTCTTCATTGTGGCATCTCTGCTGATCACAGTCCTGAGTATCCACCAAGATCCACGCACCAGTCACTGCAATCAGTGTCCCACTTTTTGCTCCCAATCACCTGAGGTGGTTCAGCCCTCTTTGCATTCCCAATGGTTTCTGCGGGACCAGTGGGGAGATTGAACATCAACATCCAATTCCCTCCTCTTACCTTAGCAATCATGTTGTCTAGGAAAATTCTCTGTAAATGGCATTATGCTATCTTAGGGAAGGGAGCAACATAGTCTGAAATTACTGTTTCTCTTAACAGCCACGGCTTCTCTTGACCTTGTGGGCCCAGGAGTTTCCGCACTTCTCCCCCAAGTTGTGGTGTTGGAATGGTATCTTGTCTTTGAATAGTTTCTAGTTGTATTTTTGTGGGCAGAGTGATGCCAGAAGATCTTCTACTCTACCATATTGCTGACATCAGTTTCTGATATGAAAATTTAATATTAGTAGAAATGGAACCAATTCTTTTAAAGTTTAAAGCTAAATGGTCAAAATATAGTAGTATTAGAATCCAAAATCTGTCTAACTCATTCTAAGTATCAGTGACCAAAAGTTAAATCTGATTTTGCTTTCATAATTAAAAGATTTGGTCAGAAAGGGTATTAGCCATAGAATTTAGAAACATATTGGACAATGTAGAGTTAAGAAAAGCTTTATAGATCATTGAACACAACTTCTCCATTTTGTAGAAACCAAGGTCCAGAAAATTTGTAGAGCATACCTACAGTTACACAACTAAGCCAGGTTCATTTGATTTCAAATTCAGACTTCTCCTTATTCCCTACAGTAAATTTGTGCTTTATATTGTAGGTTCTTCTTCACTGTCTGGATACTAATTTCCTAGGAATGAGAATTCACACCTAAATATAGATCTCAATCCAGCATTAAGACATGCCAACCAAACTTTCTCCCCATGAACCAAATGGCAGGCGAAGCCCATCTAAAGATACTGAATACAGAACTTTCCATTCTTTATTGTTTATTTGTAGCCATATGCATTTCTGATATGGCTTCGCACATCACAAAAAGTGCAAATTTACACTTTTTTATACGAATCTAATTACAACATTTCCATTCAATGGTAGACTCAATTGTCCAATAATTAACCTTGGCATCTGCTACATAGTCTTTCTTATAATGAATGTGCAGGAATTATTGTTTAATTAGATTCTATAATTGAAACAAATAAAAAATGAGCCAAAAATTCTAAAGTTAGTAAAGCTGTGATTTGTTTTTTGTGTTTTTTGCCTCAAAATATATTGATTTTCAAAATATTATTTAAGAATAGTTTTTGAAAATAAGTTCTGTATTTCTGAAATAGGTTATTCATCAAAAGACAAATGGCATATAAATATATAAACCAAAATAAAAATCCAGGATAGCTTTCTTTTGACAAGGAGCTATTATTATAAATTCCAGCATGGTGGGGAGATCCATTGTCTCTAACAAAGGAAAACAGTAACAATCCAAGTTGTCATGGGTATGCTGTTTCTCACTTGATGCCTTTTTTTAACCCTTCATATTCTGATTATTATATGGCAATATATTGTTATAGTTTTTTTCCTAAGGCCCCAGTATATTTCTTTGGCCTTTTCTCCACTTAAATTTTCTTCTCAAAGATTCTGATTTCATTCTGCTCACTACACATACTTCAGAAACCTCATTTTTTTCCTAACAACGCTATTGGTTCGTGTTAAACCTTTAAATGCAGCCACATATGTGTATATAAGTAAAAGCACTCCAGTTTTTCATATTTTCCATCGTTATCAGCTTCCTTTAAAACTCTTTAAGCTCTGCTACCAATTTGCATAAGAGTCTTAAAAACTGCCAGCTAATTCCATGAAAATTTATTTTATTTCTTTAAGAGAGTAAAGGAGCACTCGACGTTTTAATGAAATGGAAATAAAGGCTTTTCCCCTTACCATTAAGCAATGAGAAGTTTGACTGGCTAGTGAAGTTTCTGATTTTACTGTTATCAAGTGTAACTACATGAATTGGTGCTCACTATTTTAGCATTAAAAGATAAAGTGAAATAAATAAATCTGCTTCTGAAAGCCCCAGGAAGCAGGATAATATGAAAGCTACATTTCTGTAGTTGATAGAAGATATTTAAGTTTGAATCTTTTAACCTGTAGAGCTTGAATATAAAACTTATCATATTGAGTGATGAGGCAGAAGGATGATATTAAAGTTTGACCATTATACCAGATCTGCAATGCCTGTACAGAGCCTTTGTTAAACATCTACTTTTAAAGCAGCCACCAGTGGAGCAAAAGATTATATATTTCCTCAGTCTGTACTTCATTTGAGTCTAGGTCTATAATAACAAAGTCAAGTGGAATGTTGAAACAGCCAGTTACATCCAGACACAATTACATTATGGCAATAAAAGAAGATTTGGAAGCCTGAATTTCCTACACGAATTTAGAGTTTCAATACAAACTCTAATTTCTTAGCTCCTGTTCTGAAGAGGTAGGAAGTGAAACGATCTGCTCGTCTGCACATTTCTCCAGAGCCCAGATTTTAAAATGCTAAGCCTTCTCTTTCAGCATCCTGACTGCTTTATACCCTGAAACCAATGTTATTTCTATTTGAGAAGAATTAAAGCAGCTCTACATCAGGAGCTCACCAGCCCAAAATCAAGGTAACCTTTTCCTTAGTTGCTAACCAGAATATAAATTTTGAGAACAGGAATTTTGTCTATCTTGCTCAGCCCTATGTATTTTGTAGCTAATTTTTGACACATAGTGAGTAATCAGTAAATATGTATTAAACAAGTAAAAATAGATGAAAAAGTAAGTGAAAGAACTGGTGGATTCTCTGATGTCCTCATTGAGCTCTAGGCACCAAGCTCTTCTTGTAACTGAATTCACATTAGTGAGTCTTGATATAATGTATGATTTCCTGAGGTCCTGCCTTGCTCTCCAGTGGTCCTATGAGTAAGAGCACTGCTTCTGAACTATGGTTCCATGGTTGAGTACTTTCCCCACCTGCTTCCTCACCTCCTTGTGCCAAACAAATGTTGATTTTCTTCCCATTACCTCTTTCAGACTCCATGTCATCATGCTCCATTTATCAACTGGGATAATCACACAGTAAAATTTGCTGTGTACCCTAACCTGGACCTTCTCACTACTTCCCCAGTCACTATAGTCTGATAACTCTACTCACAATTTTTTTTTTTTTTTTTTTTTTTTTTTTTGGTGCTGGAGACCAAAAAAAGAGTTTTCAAGCTTGTACATGAGTATGAACAATTTTATGCTGGAATATTTTTGAAAAGCTGCAACTTTAAAGTAATACCTATAGTTCATTGAACAATACAAATGATTAGTAGTTTCGTATTTATCTTCCTGATTTTTCTGTTCTATAAATGTCAATAAAAAATGCAGAAAGAAAAATGATGACCAATTTCTAATTAAGAAAGTTTGACTACAGGTGAGGGGCATTGATGACATGAGAACAGGATAGTCCCAGCTGATGTATTGCAACTTTATCTCCAGAGATGTTTTGAGTCATAGTGCTGATTTTTGGCCAAATCTGAATGAAATGTACTAACTAGTTACGAATGTAGTCCTGAGCTAGGATCCAAGACAGACTAGGGGGCAACCTGTGCCAGTTTATCAGCATTGTTTATAGAAAAAGTACAAATTGATGGTTTGCACCTGTTTACTGTTTGCTCTCTTGGTTTCTGTTACTGATCCTTGTCATAAAGCCGGTTTGGACTATATGACCAGAGGTGTATAACAGAAATCTCCTCACATGGCACTCGGTTTCCCAGAGATCAAGGCAACTTGCACACGTATTGGTGACTTATAATCCAAAGACAAAGCAAGTCCCGTGTGACTAACAAAGGAACCCAGGGGCTGTGCCAGAAAGTCTTGTGCCTCTGCAGTATTTGTACTTTCTTTCCCCTGCTATACCATATTCTTTCCCTTGATTTAAGCTTAAGTGAGTATAGCATGGAGAGTCTCATGAATCCTTTTAATCACCCAACCCTGTAAAAATTGATTCAGTTGACATAAATTCAAGTTTCCTTATCTATTCCTTCTCCCAACATATTTTTGATGGTGATCTCAACAGCAGGGCATATCAAACGAGGTCATCAAGACAAATATGGTGGTTCTTGATGGAATAAATGGCTTGGATATGCCAAACCATTCTTACTTCCCATTTCTTTGTGGGGTATATTCACAGCCATGGTTCCAGTATCTATAAAATGTCTGAAATCTCCTATGTTAAAACATTTGGTGAAACCTTAGGGTACCTCCAACCCATCAAGCTATAGCTTTGTGTACTTTTAAAACAGAATTTAGAAAGGCAGAGTCAGAATGGGAAGAGACCAGAGACCTTGGTGTATTAGTTAAGGTTCTCCAGAGAAACCAACCAAATAGGATATATACATACGGAGATTTATTATGGGAATTGACTCACAGGACTGTGGAGGCCAAGAAATCCCATAATATGCCATCTCATCTGCAAGGTAGATTCAGCCTGAGTCTGAAGGCCTGAGAACCCAGGAAGCCAATGTCCCAGCTCCAAAGGAGAGTGAGTTTGCCCTTCTTTTGTCTTTTGTTCTCTCTGAGCCCTCAATGGACTGGATGATGCCTTCCCACATTGATGAGGGCAGATCTTCTTTACTCAGTCTACTGATTCAGATTCTAATCTTTTCCAGAAACACCCTCATAGACACACTGAGAAATAATCTTTCACCAGCTGTCTGGGTATCCCTTAATCCAGTTAAATTGACACAAAAAAAATTAACCATCACACTTAGATTCTTAGATTTTTGTCTTCAAACTCCCTGGACAAATGCATTTTATCTAGAAATAGAAATAATAATTCTAAATTCATAAAGTTGTTTAAGTATTAGAAATAAAAGAACATATTGAAAGTGCCTAAAATTACTAAGTACTGGATTAATGGAAGTATCTATTACTTATATTGCTTTGAAATTATCTAAATACATGCTGCTCTCTTGTTCTGCTTCTATCATCTATGGTCAACTTAAAATAAGTGAGTCAAAATTCACCTGCATTTTGTTACTGGCACTAGTGAGAAAACTACCAATAGATATCCCTTTGGAATTCTTCTGCTATCCAGACAAATGTGGATCCATGTTAGGGTAAATAGGCTAAGCTGCTACAACAAGAAAACCCAAAATATAATGGCTCAAACAAAATAGAAGTTTATTTCTCTTTCACACAACAGTCCTTCACAAGGTGGCTCTGCCATTTTCAACAAATAATTCCCATCACCTGCTCCAGATTAGATATTCTGATATTGCCATTTGCAACTCATTGGGAAGGGGAAAAAAGAAGTGGAGTGCAAAGAGGCTTTTTTCCCTAAGTCTATGACCTTGAAGTTGCACATATCACTTCTACTCACATCTCATCGGCCAGATCTTACTCTTACAGTCATACCTTGCTGCAAGGCAGATGGGTGGATCACATGTCCCTCTAAAAATAATGCTAGGTTCTATTAAAAAAAAAAAAAGAAGGGAAAAGTGACAATTGATAACCTTTTTCTCCTACTACTTACTTGGCATCGGCTACTATGGACAGCTAGTTCCCAGGCCTAAATGGCTCCCAGGATGCAGCAGTAGGTATAGATAAAGGAAGTAGTCTCCAAAATGAATGTGTGGATATGCCACAAGTTTGCAAAATAATACATAACAGTGTATAAAGAATATAATAGAATCACTCTTTTGTTTATTTAATTTAAAAAGAAAGAAACTAAGCTTTACTGATACTTAACATGTGGCTTCATACTGATTTTGAATCACATGACCTTCTGAGATAACAGTGAGGGGATTAAGTATTGTATAATGTATTGCACTGTGTACTGCAGTTTGTGAGGGACTGTTCAAATGCTTTCACAGATTATATGAATCTAAAAAACTAACCCTCACAAAATAAGTATCTTGAGAAGACTCCTTCAAGGAAACGATAGATTAAAGGTAACATTAATAAAGAAATTAAAACTAGTACATCAAAGAGATACCAGCACTCCTGTTTTCATTGCAGCATTATCCACAATAGCCAAAATATGGGATCAACCTAAATGTCCATCAACAGGTGAACAGATAAGGAAAATGTACATATACACAAGGAAGTACTATTCAGCCTTTAAAAAGGAGGAGATCTTGTCATTTGTGACTACATGAATGAACCTGTGAAATAAGCCCAGTACAGAAAGATAAAGACCATATGATCTCACTTCTAGGCACAATCTAAAAAAGTTGAACTCACAGAAGTAGAGAGTAGAATGCTGAGTATCACAGGGTGGGGCTGAGGAAATTGGGGAGATGTTGGTCAAAGTACAAAAAATTTTGGTTATACAGAAGGAGTAAGTTCAAGAGATTTCTTGAGCGGAGGAGCCAAGATGGCAGACGAGAAAAGCTGCCAGTCAGAGTGTCTCTGCAAAAAAGGCAGATTTTAGAAGAAAGTAAAAAAAATAAACTAGCAGAAAAACATAGATCGGGTGAGGGTCGGAAGGGGTGCCTGAAACTACAGGAGACTCCACGGGAAGACGTTGCGGAGGAGAACTGGAAAAAGAAAGGACCCCAAGAGGCTTGGAGACCAGTGACAAGGGTACGTGGAGCAGATAACTTTCCCCTCCCTTGCATCTCGCATTGTTGGTGGGCTCTTGAGTGGTTGGAGAGACCTGCCATCACCAGCCCAGAGACAGCTGCCGCCAGTGAGCAGTGGCCTCTTGCACACAGGGTGCTGGGCTCCCAGCTCCCTCTGGGCACCTCTCCGCACACAGATCCGAGCCTACTGGCAGACGCCATATTACTCCATTCTCTCCTTCCCGTTCCCTACCCGTGGGTGCCCAGAGAGACAATTCAGGCATCACACAGAGGCATCTCCAAGGAACGGGACCTTTCCTTTTGGGGCCCTACAGCAGACTGAGGGGTACTCAGATTGTGAGCTCCCTACCTGCCAGCCCTCCCAGGTGCTGCTTGCCAGGGGACTCCAGGAGAGCAGAGCAAATTCTGAGGGGGAGTGAAATAGATCCAGCCTGGGCATCCTGTAGGTGATTCGAGACCAGCAACCCTCCCCCTGGAGGGATTGATCTCCAGGGCCCAGGGGACAGGCCTACAGACCAGACCTCATACACCTAGGTCACGATCACACTGCCCCGGGGCACAGAAGGGAGATCTGTGAAAAAGTCTACTGAGGAGTGTGCCTTCAGGGGCAAATCAGCATGCCTGAGCGGCAGCCCTCCTCCCAAAAGAGGGCTGTGCACCCAGCTCAGGCTGTAATCCTGGGTAGGGAACCTCCCAGCCCACGACACAGCCAGAGGAGATCCATTGGCCTGAGGTCCTGCTTGCTGGCAGAGGCCTGGGAGAGGCCACAGAGAGGGGAAGCCTGGAGGGGAGTGAGACCTGCTCCAGAGTGTGAGTCTCGGACAGCCCCACTCCCCAAGCCCAGAATTTCAGCTGAGTGGAGCCATTTCAGCTCCTCACAGCAGCTTTGCACAGAAACAAACAGCAGACCTTTGACCCCTGCTAACAGCATTTTTGGAGCCTGAGGGCAGGCTTACACAACCCAACCCCACCCAGACTCACTCCTGGACCTGTCCCCACTGAGGTGGAGAATAAAGACACACCTGGAAGCCCAGGCCCCACCCACCACCCAAGGCACAAGAGGGCCTCTCCAGAGGAACAAGAACTGGCTACAGGACCCAAAAACAGCACTGCAGCTCGCTCCTCCCTGAAAGTGCCACCTACTGACAGGGAGGTCATTCTGCACACCCTTTTACTGCATCTACTGATTCATCATAAAGGGTGTGGTCAAATCTCACCCATAAACACCACCTACTGGCTCAGAGACTAAACAGGGCATGTCATTATCCAAACAAAAATTTAAAGGCAGGAAGGAACAACTGATCCAGATGGGAAGGAACCAGC
>CAUYRB010055604.1:0-54550 GCA_963574695.1 Propithecus perrieri
CCTCAAACTCCTGGGCTCAAGCGATCCTCCTGCCTCAGCCTCCCGAGTAGCTGGGACTACAGGCATGCGCCACCATGCCCGGCTAATTTTTTCTATATATTTTTAGTTGTCCAATTAATTTCTTTTTAATTTTAGTAAAGACGGGGTCTCGCTCTTGCTCAGGCTGGTCTCGAACTCCTGAGCTCAAACAATCCGCCCGCCTCGGCCTCCCAGACAGCTAAGATTACAAGCGTGAGCCACGGTGCCCGGCCTCTTTTTTTTAAATTGTATTAAAAATTCTGCACTAGCATATTCAACAATAAATTATTGCTATGAAATTGTTAATTAACATCTTGATTACAAAAGATATTATACAGTACACTTGCAGTCAAGGACATTCAGAGCTGGAAGCTCACTGAGATGACTCAGCCCTCTCACTTTTACTGAGGAGGAAACGGATGCCCAGGGAAATTTAAGGGGTTTTCCCAGTAACTCAGCAGAGCCCCTGTGACTGAGCTGCAGGTTGAGCTCACTGTCTTTGCACTCCAAGAGCTCCCTGGGGGTAGATTCTATAACATCCCGAATAGTAAATGTGACTGGTATGCAGATTGTGCCTGCTATAGAGATGCTTGAAAGAGAAGCAGAAATATTCAGAATTGTCTAATTTCTCACTAAAAGAGGAAGTTGGATGAGTCAGGAACAAGGCAATGGTAAATATAAAATAGCAATTTCTTGTCCTTGGTTCAAGATATTCCTGATTATAGGACATATCAGTAAAGGGGTGTTCTCTGGGTTGTTCAGTTTTCAATAGCCAGTTACACCTCTGTCTGCCCCGTTATACAAGAGATCTGGACATATGCGATTATTTTGTAGTGTTCAATGTTTCCTTTAGGTTGTTTTATATAATCAATAGGATATTTTCTGCCAAGGTTATGAATTGGGGGGATGAGAGAAGAGTGTCCTACAGGTGGGAGGGAGTGGAAAGGAGCCAGGCATATTAGGCGGCAGGAGTTCCATAGATCCTTTCACTGCCTGCCTAAAATTCATGGACCGTGCTGCCCACGTTGCAGAATATGTCACTCCTCAGTGGTTTACGGGAGTACGTGGAGCCTCGGAAAAAGATTTGCTTATACATGGCAAGCTTTGGCCCTTCGTTTTTACCTTGACTGTTGAGTGTAAGTAAAACCACCCTACCTGCTCTTACCTTCTTCACTTTGGTCGCCTTCGTTCAACAAATATGAGTGCCTCTCGTGTGTCATACAACCGGCCCCTCATCCCATGTTATGCTTTGCTCATGGTTTCTGGAGATGTTGCTAATGAGGAGTTCTGACTCCAATCCTGTTCTGCAGAGATTCAGTCCAAGGACATCTTGAGCCTAAGTAAGTGCAGAATCTTCTCTCCTATTCAGAAATGTGGTCTTGGAAGCTGCTTGTTTCCTCTTCTGTCCAGCACCAAAGGAGGCTGCAGTTATGTAGCAGAGCCACACATATATTTTTGGCTAAGGCCAACAGAGTTCTGTGCACTTTGGTGAATCATGATTTGACACTCCAGGAAGGGGTTCAGAGGACCATCTTATGAAGCTCTTTATTTTTTGAGATAAAAAAATAAGACTTTAAATTACTGAATACAAGCACAAACTTAGGCAGATGCAGAGCTGGACCTGGTAGTCTTCTCACTCCTACACCAATCCTCTTTCTAGAAGAGATAGCGCTCACCTAAGAGAGCTAGGCTAGTGGACTCGATTTCACAACTACAAACAAGCATTTCTGAAGGAACAAGAAGTCTAAATTTACCTTCCTATGTGACTAGAGCATAATATCAATATTTGCATTTAAAATGCTTGTTTTCAGAGCACTTATATTCATCCTTCCGTTAGAGTAACAAGGATTATCAAAACTCAACAGAACAATGGGAGGAACTGGTGCACTTTCATGTCTGATTATTTCATTTTGTGAACCAAGTGCTCTGATCTCCCAAGGAGTTTCTAAACCATAGGTGCGTCATGTCTGAAGATGGGAAACTAAGATAGCCACATAGTCACATATTTATGTATATGTATCAGAAATTTAGTACTTGGTAGACCATTTTCTTGGCATTTTGGGGCATGGAATGGGAATGAGGCCTGTATTACATTACAAAACATAATTTAGTTCTGTGGTCACAGAATATCAGTGCTGGAAGGGGTAATTTTGTGTAATTCTGCAATTAGATGAAGAAACTGTGACTCAGAGACTCAGTGGTTTGCTTGTGGTTTTTGAAAAACAAGAGTGATTTGAGCAATACAACCATTGATTGCATCTCTGGTTGAGTGTTTCTTGATTCTATTCTACTCACCCTCTTCCCCTGATAGTATACCACTATCAAATCCCAGTTACTTCCATTTCCACTTCATTTTAATCTCAGAGGTATTCATCAGTGATAAATAATCTACCTGGCATCCTAAATACTGCCTGGGTCTTCAGTTAAGATTGTGTGGTGATATAGTCTTGACTTGGGTGTCTTAAGGTAATTTTGTTATTTTCATGGCAATCAAGAAACACAGCTAACAGAGGAAGCACAATTTCCAGAAGAAGTAGGTCAAGTGAAGCCGCCTCACAGAAAAATCAGTGTCATTTACAAGATTTAGTTCATTTTAACAAGATGGTTAGATTTAACTTAATAGGCATTTGTTAAGGGATCCATTATGGTCATAGTACAAAGACCTGAAATTATTTAAAATATATTATCCACAACATTACAACGTAATCTGTAATTTCTACACTGGGTGCTAGTCTATGACAAGAAAAAAAAAAGCAAAGAGGAACATTGTTCTAGCACATTAACAAGGAACCTGTTTTAATATGCAGTCATTCAATTGCCTAGACTTTTCATCAAAAATTTGCATATTCTCAAGTGCATAATCTTGCACAATATTCAAATTTTATACACTTTTCCTATATTTTCAACATAATTATACTAGTCAGGCAAGCAAAACCATCTGCCTGGCGAGAAGCACTTCATTTTACAGAGGCGGTTGAAAGGTTTAAATTCAGTTTAAAGGATTTTAAGCCAGTTCAAAGCTGGCTAGCTCTTGTTTGCAGCCGGGATTAGTCCTAAATCTGGGCTATTTTGTTTCTTATCACAATTCCTTCTCAATTACAGATGTCTTTGTAATGCTAACTAGCTGTTTTAAGTGTTTGGGAGACAATGTATTATTCTAGAAGGGTACAGGATTTGGGATTTGATGGGCGGGTTCCTCTGGTTCTAGCCCCACCTCTGATAGCCTTGTAGGATTTCCTTAATCTTTCTGGAGCCAGTTTCCTCATTTGTCAAATTGGGGTCATACCTGACATATGGAACTGTAGACAGAGTGTGATGTGTGTAAAATGCGTGGCACGTAGTATGCAGTTACCAGGTGGCCCACCCCCCAGTGGGGTTGAGATCATAGACTTCCCGAATCACAGGCTGTGCCTTTCATCACAGACACACCAGTGAGAGCCCCTGGTGTAACAGGTTCATGCCTTGCTAGATACATGCGATGAACAACGGGGAAGATAGAATGTGAGTTGTCTTTATGGGTTCACTTAACTATGATGGGACCGGTTTCCTGTGATAAAGGAACTGAGGACTGAGGGACAGACTACAAATCTGCTGGACAGAAGTCCGGGTTTTAAGGAATTGAGCGGCCACTTCCTATGATCTGTAGTTTTCTTTTAGTATTGAAGGAGAAATTAGAATAATCCCCCCTAACAATTTAGTATAAGATTGATCAACTCTTTAGAAAAAGTAATTAAATCCACACTTAAAAAGTACATTTTTCAGGCCAAGGGTGGTCGCTCATGCCTGTAATCCTAACACTCTGGGAAGCCGAGGGGGGAGGATCGCTTGAGCCCAGGAGTGTGAGGTTGCAGTGAGCTATGATGCCACTGCACTCTAGCCTGGGTGACAGAGCTAGACTGTCTCAAAAAAAAAAAAAAAAAAAAAGTAAAATTTCAGGTTATAATCACTATTTTAAAAAGATATGTCCCAAATTTAATTTGATTTGAAAGTGTAAAACCTTTCATGCATAACTATAAAATACAAGTATTTCTTGAACTTGAAAGTACCATGTGTCTAAATAGGGCAAAATAAGAATAAAATTTATTTGTAACTGTGTCAATATGTCTCAACCCCTGGGGGGAGAGAGGCTGACAAGACCAAAATGAATGTTGACACAGTCTTTCTTGTTTTAGTTAAAATTTCCAAGTTAGTTAGATTAAATCTCTAGATTTGTGCTGTTCAAAACCGTACCCTGTGTCATAATGCAAATAATATAAAATGGTACAGCTGAATTGTAAGTCTGGTGGTTCTACAAAAAGCTAAACATAGAGTTACCAAATGACCAATTTCACTCCTAGGTATATATCCAGAAGTGAAAACAATAAAAAGGAGTGAAGTACTGACACATGCTACAACATGGATGCTACATGAAAAAAGCCAGCCACCACATATTGTGATGCCATTTATATGCAATGTCCAGAATAGGCAAATTTACAGATAGGATGATTAGTTGTTGCCTAGGGGGTACAGTAGGGGAGGCTGAAAGAAATGACCAGTTTTGTGGTGATCTAAGTGTTCTAAAATTGATTGTGGTGATGGTATACAATTTGACTGGGTGGCTTATAAACAGAAATTTATGTCTCACAGTTTTGGAGGCTGGGAAATCCAACAAAAAGGTGTCAGCAGATCTGATGTTTGGTGAAGGACTGCTTTCTGGTTCACAGATAATTGTCTTCTGGCTGTGTCCCCACATGGCAGAAGAGGTGAGAGAGCTCTCCGGCTTCTTTTATAAGGGCGATAATCCCATTCACAAGGGCTCCACCCTCATGGCCTAAGCACCTCCAAAGGCCCCACCTCCAAATACCACCACATTGGGGTTTAGGTTTCAAAATATGAATTTTGGGGGGACATAAACAGTCTACAGCACATACTAAAAAGCCATTTGCAGCAATTTTGTGAACATTCATTGAGATGTGTGTGCTCTTACAATTTGTACACTTTCCTATTTTTGTTAACATTTTAATATAAATTTTATAGAAGTATATCAGGAAACTGGAAAGCTAAAAATGTTAAGTGGTTAAGATGTAGCAACTTCACTACTTTAACATAAAACAGAGGGGATTTGGATTGTTTTTTTCTAGCAATGGGACTTTGGGCCAGATGATGCGAGTTTAGAATTTTTCAGATTTTAGGCATCTGATATTATTGTCCTGGTGGGGTGTGTGGAACACTACATAATCAAATCAACTCTAAATTTCTCTAAGAGAAATAAATACACTAAGAGGAATGTATCAGGACTTCCCATCAGTTCAGGTCATATTTGGCCACCAAATGAATTTTGGTGTCAAAACAATTAACATCAACCAAGCCTTTCAATTTTCAAAACTTCTTCTATTTCCAAATTGCAGCCAAGGGGATGTCAGCTGTATAAATTCAACTCCCAGTTATGCTGTATACTTACCTACTTTGTAAGGCTGATGTGTGATTCAAAATAAAAAATGAGATCATGTGATATATGAATGTACCCCGTAACTGTAAAGCACGATGCAGATATACCTTTGTACTACCAGTTTTTTAAAAAAGTAAAGCCTGCCAATATTTTTTATTTTAAGAACAGAAATAACATTAAAATAGATGTTTTTGGAGTATCAACATACAATAAAAAACGTAAGGTGCAAGAACCCTCCCCTATCTCCAAGGCTTAAAGAGCAGCTATCCAGCTGTAGTCCACTTTCCTGAATTTTCTCAGTTCCTTTTCTTCAGCTTTTGACAACTGATGTATAATATCTTCTCCTAAATCTGGGTCATTTGTATCCTGAATCTTTTCACTAAAATCATTTTCTTCATCTGAGTCATCACTTTCTTTTTCTTCTTCCATATCTATATCTTCAGGAATTTCTTCAGCACTTTAGTAACAGAATAAAATATCCATATCATTAGAAAATGTTTTTAAACAATAACTTTCTAATTTAAGACACCTATTAGAAATATAATCGAATGAACAAAGTAAATGAAGACCCTTATTATTGAGCACACTTTCAAAATCATGGGTTATTAAAACTTTAGGTGAATTTATAAAAGTGTAATTTTGAATTATATACCAAATTTTTAAAACACACACACACAAAAGATCCCTTTTCCGAGACTCATTTTCAATGTATTTTACTTGACTTAATAATCCTATATCCTTTAACTCCATTTTAAAGCTTATGAAATAAAGAGAAATACAGTAGAATACTCTAATAAAGGATAACACAAACCACCCTGTTTCCCCAAACAGAGTATCTAAACGTATTTAAAGAACTGCTTTACCTTTTAGTCTCTACGGACAGCAGCAATGAATTTACAAACATGGAGCACAGGAAAGAAGCAGGTGGCAGTACATGGGCTGGAGTGTGAAGAAGCTAGAGTAAAAACAGAAAAATAGGATTGCAAGGATAAAAAGATTATTCTCGGCAGCCTGTTCCTTCAATGTCCTTACTGAGTACCTTTTATTGTAGATGTCAAGAGTCAAACATGAAAACGCTTTCCCCACAGAAAAACCAAACCAAAGAAAAACGTATTTCCACCTTCCTACATTTCTGTCAACAACTATCCCTCCCTGGGCACCCCAGGTCCAGGCCAAAATAATCCCAAATTATAAATTATGCTATTTAGCTTGGGTATGAAACGTTTTACATCATACAAATGATTACTTAAATGTTATCTGTTAGATATTGTATAAAAACTCCAACGTAAGGTGCTTTAAATGCATTTAATCTGTTTCACATGGTTTACTTTAATAATTGCTTACCTCATTAATTGCAGGTATGTTTTCTGTTAAGGGTAGTTGTACCAGTTCATTCTCTGAAGTTTCATTTGATTTTTCATCCTGCTGCTGCCTGTGCTTTCCCAATATGAAATAAAATGGGGTTGTCGGAAGACTTTCTTCTGCTAGCAGCTATAAGGATTTAAGATAAAGGGAATTTCAGTAAAAAGGAGGAAGTGCTTTAGGTCAACAGTATGTTATTAGTAGTTAAGGTTTTGGGGAGTTAAAAGTTATAAGCAGATTTCAATTGTGTGTGTGTGGGGGGGTGAGTGCCCCTAACCCCCACGTTTTTCAAGGGCCAACTGTAATGACACTGGAGCTTTTCTCAATAAAATAGCTCAGACAGATAGAAGGCCAGAGGGCAAGTTTCACACAGGCAGATAATTTCCAAATGGCTTTTTTGCCTACTTTTAAATCAGAACAGCCAAGAATCATCAGACACTGATGAAAACCTCTAAAAGGAAATGCAGTGACCAAAACAGATTGAGAACAAAAATGTGATAGAAACAGACCATGTGAGAGAAAAAAAGATGATAAAGATGAGGAAGTCTCTTGGAAAAGAGAAAGAAAACAGGCAAAAAACAAAACAAAACCAAAAACAAAGAAAATTAGAGCATCATTCTAGAAGGTCAAGCCCCAAATAAGAGGAGTTGCAGAAAAAGAGCAGAGAAAATAAGGGGGAAAAAGGAATTAATTCCTCCTTAGTCCTCTACTCAAAACCCTCCAAAGGGCCCCTCATTTCACTCGGAGGGAAAGTCGAAGTCTTTGCTATAAGGCCTACCTAGACTTCCCCATTTAAAATTGCAAGCTGCAGGGGGGCAAGGGCAACATACATAATCTAAACATATGTACCCCTATAATATGCTGAAATAAAAATAAATAAATAAATAAAATTGCAAGCTTCCCCCCCACCCCCTTTTCCTCTATCCCCCGCCCCACCATAATTATCACCTTCTAAAATACTCCATATTTTACTTAATGTTTGTTGTTTACTGGCTGTCTCCCTATAGACTGAAGACACAAGTTTAGAGACTTGACTATTTTGCTCACTAATGTATCCCAACTGTCTAGAATAGTCCCTGGCATATAGCAAATGATCAATAAAAAAATTACTGAATGAGTTCAATGAGTTTTCAGAGGAAAATAAGTCAAATTACAGACAAAGGATCAAGAATAAGAGTGGTACTGGACTTCTAGTAATACCAGAAGGTATAAAGCAAGAGAACCTTCAAAGTTCTAAGAGAAAGTGATTTTCAACTTACATCGCTATAATACACAATCAAGTGGGAGAGAGTAAGAACATTTCCAAACATGCAAGGTCTTAAATTTACTTCCGATGCACTAACAGAGTGTGCTTCAAAAGCAAGGGAGCGACCAAAGAAAAGAGGAAAACTATGGGACCTAACACAGTCAAGGTGAAACAAATTTCCAGAGTGATGGTGAATGTAGATCCCCAGATGACTACTGTGCATCCTTACAGAGTAACTAGTCCAGACTGAAGCAAGTCACAAGGCTCTTGGAAATCTTTCTTCATAACTTGAAAGGATACCTAATGTGTCTGAAAATACTGAGAAGACTTACACAACTTGGGTAGAGTCTGGGGTTGAATTAGGTAAGAAGTAAATAGAAAATTAAGCAAATGTAAAAAGAAGGCAATCATTAACTTCAGAGAAAACAAAAAGTTGGTCACAGAAAGGAACAACAATCTGTGTATTACTACATGGCTATGACAATGAATACCGATCTAACCAATTTAAGATTTATCTATATGGAGAAAATTCGGGGACAAGTATAGGAAGTATGTGCTGTGTACATGCAGGGAGTGGTAGTGTTAAAAAAAAAAAAGCTAAAATTTCAGCTTCAATAGATCAGAGTTAACAGATAATACCTAAATCTGAAAAACCCAGAATTAGAAATGTAAACATGTTTCTTTGAGATACAGAGTTAAATTAAAACCTTCAGCTAAGAGTTGGGAGTGACTGTCTTCATGGTAGTAGTGGTGTTGTAGAAGCTTTTCTTGGAGAGCCTTGTAGAACTATTTGACTTTTTGAATCATAAGCATATATTACTGGTATTATAAATTAAAACAATTTTAAAAGAGCTTTATATTAATAACTTCAAAAGAGGCACATCAGTTTACAAGCATTATGGTTTTAAATTCTGTTTCAGGGCCAAGTGAAACACTTTTCTCATAGATGAGTTCTAAAACATAACCATATCTTTTTAAGGCGGCAATGCAGCCTGTACCATGAATTCCTAAAACTTACCTGTTTGCTTGTTGGTGTGAGTTTTTCTTCTGGAGACTTTGTACTGAATGTCAATAAACTCTGAAAAGAGAAATCAATCAATGATGCAAAAGATAAATTGTAGAGTACAAATCTAAATAAGGTGTTACAAGGTGTTAACAATAGGAAGGTTAATTTTTCATTTTGTTATATATATCTGACCACAGAAAAGGAATAAATGATTTAAAACTTAATAACCCCTGTGAGCGTTACAACATTACATTCTGAAAGATATTTAAGAACTGGTAATGAAATAAAATACAACTGACTTATCCACACTTCAGTCAAAATTTTCTTTTAATTCACATCAAACACTAAAATTTAAAATAAATGAATCATGCTAATAAACACAATTTAAAATAGTTGTCTTCGTTTTTGCTGTCACAGACTTAATGCAAGCAATACTTAAAGAACCTCAAAGGTGTGGGGTAATAATATAGTGGTAATAATAATAAAGTGGTAATAATATAGTCGCACCAGTAATACTGCTCTATTGAGCCTATTAGACAATGTCTTTTGGGAAATAATCCTTTCGTGAAACTATTTCACCCAGAAACAAACTCACACCAATAGTCCTGGGCTATTACTCTCTAAAATCGCATGTAGAAAGTGACTGCCTTTCTTGCGGGGGGGACAGTTACCTGTGATTTTGTTAGGAAGTAAAACTGGGATCTGTTCAGCCACTGGTAAGCTTCTGAGGTGAATGATTCAGGGACATCTCGTGGAACAAACACTCCCCACTGGACTTCCTCTCTAGAGATATTCTTTTGAATATACAATGGCCTTGGCTCACTAGGTTTAAATATAAACACTAGAGGGAAAAAACAAGGACACAATAACGTTTTGCCTGCAAAGGTTAGTTCTAGTCTCAGACTGGCAAGCAGACCACACTAATCCTGGGACTCATCCCACTGAGTAAATGGCCCAGGTCATCATTGTTTTAAGCTTTGATTCAACAAGGATCCACTGGTGCCTTCTACGTGCCAAGCAGGTTAGGAAAGAGGGCTATGAAGATGAAAGAAAGAAAGAAGAATTCCTGCTCCAGAGACCAGGGCCTACTGCAGACGACAGACACCAAAATATTATTACAGTAGTATTTTGTCCTAAGTACTAGAAAAGAAATATGTAGAAATCGCTTTAAGGGCATAGAGGATGACCAATTAAATCTTCTCGGGAGAGTTGGGAATGCTTCCAAGAGGTGCAATCTCTATTGGATCTTGAAGACTTAGTAGGAATTGGCCTGTAGAAAAATAAAGAATGTCTTGGAGCTCTCAGAACTAAGTATGAATGTACACAATAACGAGGCCTTGGGCAAGAAAGAAAGGGCAGTGCCTCAGGCAAAACAGCTTCAAATGAACATCAGACTTGAAGGCAAGCTTGACTCGAATTATGTTAAAGATGTTAAAAAGAAAATTTAGGTAACAGATCTTCTCTTACTATCAAAGTATGGTTTGTACTTACAGTCTGAACCCACTGAGGACTGAGAGACGGCAGCAATGTTCTCTGAATTAGGATCAGGTTCCATAACTCTAACATTTAATTTTGCACTCCACTCCACTGGGGGGAAAAAAAGGTGATTCACTTCTAGGAAGAGATTTACCAAAAGCTTTTTCAAACTTGTTATTTAAAGTGGTATTCCTAATCTTTATTGTGACAATCAATCTATTATTCTTAGAAAGAGGGATTTTATGCTTCTAAGTAACACATGGACACACACTGAAATTATCTGTGGAGGCTGCACTTAAGTGAGGAGTAGGAAGCAGAAAAACAAAGCAGAACTTCAATACTCCTTCTATACATTATGAAAAGCTTATTATTTCACTGAAATTTATGTCTGGTGCTTTTCTTCTGCTGCTAAACGTGGGCAAACTGTTAACCAGAGTCACTGTAGAGAATATAAAAACAAGTCATCACATATGTTCATTACCAAGCAACTACCATGCCTTCCAAACACACACTCAAATGAGAAAAATGCCACTAAGTTCACACTTGTCAGAAGGACTATGGAAGACTACATTCAAATTTTAAGCTGTCAGGGGTACAGAGGTTAATATGCATTGCAAATTAGTGAAACGTTCCTCAAATTCTTGAGGATGGAGACTACTGAGGGCACCAGAAAGTCACACACACCGAAAGCAGTGGAAAAGGCTGGGATAATGGAAGCCGACTTACCAACAATCAAGCAGTTTATAACTAATGTCTATGACATGCCTAGTACTCCAAATATAGTGCTATGTCATGTGAATTATATATTCTCTGGGCACAGAACTGAAGACATGACCCCTAAGTCCTATAATGCTAAAGTTTAATGTCAACTCCCTGTGTGTTTTGCCAAATCACTTTAGAGCAAAAACATATCTTACATGCACAACTGAGCAGATTCCAACAGCAAAGAATGCCATTTTCAGTAGCACCAAGTAGATACTTCGAACATGTCAATCTCCCAAAGCAAAGATGCCTAGATTAAAACCATAAGGAAGTTAGCAACACTCACTTCTAGCACATCTAGTTACACAGGACTGCAGGCCTCCTGGCACTGTAGTAGTTTTACGCAATGCAGACTTTTAAACAGACACATGTTTTGTTCATAATATCCTGAAGAAAAAAGGGACTAAGAAATACAAAAGGAAAGGTTTATTTAGCTATTTTAATTCTTTCGTAAAACAGGTCTGATGACCAATTCTGTTGTGCAGTCTACCAATTAACACAAAACAGAGAAAATGTATGTACAATTTACAAAATCATTTAACAAAAACCCTATTTTATGCTCTTTACCTAGAAGAGAAAAACTTGCAATCTGAGTTGTAAAGAAAGTTTTACAAAGTAAATTCACAATCAGATTATTTTGAGAATTAGAAACAATTTCATTAGCCACCTGCCATTTTGTCCTCACTCCAAGTCACCTGAAGCTATCTTGAAGATGTTGTTGTTATTTTCCCCTGCCCTTCTCAGAAACAATGAGGTCTGAGCATGACATAGTTTTTATGGGAATGCACAGAAAATAAGAATGGTTTGGATCCACTGATGCTTATGTATAGCTTTGATTATTATGTAGCACAACTATGAAAATATTTATTACAAAGAAAAAAATCTGTAGGCAAAGAATTAAATGTTAATCCTGATTTTAGAAATGTCAGCACATAAGTTTGTGTACTCGGAATTTTTAGCTTCCTATTATTTTGATTAGCTGCTTGTCCCACTGACCTATAAGGCTATCTTTGGAGAAAGCAAAAATGATTACTAAAGTTTAAAGATTTGTTTAAATAAATAATAAAGTACTACATACTTTCCAAATGATTTACCTACCTTATTTTCCCAGCGCGTTGGCAAAATGTACATCTAAGTTCCCATGTTTCAGAATCCCAGATTGTGACTATTTCCTCAAAACTAACTGCTAGTAAAGAGCCATCTTCAGAGAAACAACAGTTAGTGGCTTGATATTTGTGATAACTACCCACAAAGTCACAGGTCCAGCCAACAGCTTTTTCTGTGGAAATATAAACCATAACTTTTAGAAAGGGTATAAATGTTGGATAAGAGTACAGTAGTCCCCCCTTACCCACGGGGTTTTGCTTTTTGAAGTTTCAGTTATCAGGAGTCAATCGTGGTGGTCTGGAAATAGGTGAGTAGAGTACAGTAAGATATTCTGAGAGAGAGAGAGACGCCCCCCCCACACACTCACATAACTTTTAATACAGTAGATTGTTGTAATTATTCTATTTTATTATTAGTTATTATTGTTGATCTCTTACTGTGCCTAATTTATTAATTAAACTTTATCATAGATATGTGTGTATAGGAAAAATCATAGTACATACAGGGCTTAGGACTATCTGCAGTTTCAGGCATCTGTTTGGGGTTTTGGAATGCATCCTCTGCAGGTAAGAGGACACTGCTGTACAGGCACACTATAAGCAGTAAGGAGTAAGAAACAAAGACGAAAACCAAAAAATCCTGCTCCCCACAACTTCTTTAAGTTAGAACTGCTACAAAATATTGACTGGTTTGAAATTTATGTCCCTTCCTAGAGACCTTGACCTCCCTCTAGTGGAGCAGTGAAAAGACTACTGGCCACAGCCCTTTTTTACTATATACTCAAAAACCAGAATTATCAGTACATGATTAATCAAGAATACCATTTAAAAAGTACAAATCTGGGGAAAAAAGACACGAAAATGTAATCTCTTAAATCTATTAAAATTAAGCAATATCCTGTAGAATTAAACAAGGTAGAAAATGTCTTTCTAGAATGAATGCAAGTCATGAGATAAATATTATCAATTTTTAAAATTGTGTACTTTAAACATACTATATTTAATTAACTTACTATATATATCAGAATCATCTGTTAATATCCACACTTTGAAGTGGCCGTCTTTACTAGCTGTAACCAAGGTGGGCTGCTCAGACTTTTCTGCATTACAGAAACAGAGAGCCGTGATGTGGTCTTCATGTGGCATGTTAATCTTTGTGTTAAGAATAAACCTAGTAGGAAGGAAAACAGAAATTATTCTACATCAGGACAAATACTGTCACATGAGTTTAAGAATTTCTTACATTTTGTACATTTTATAATATCATCTTGAAGAATGGGCAACTAATAGATTATCACCTAGAATGAAAAACAATTGAGTGCTCTAATTCTAATGGTCACAGGATGCAAAGAGTTCTAATACATGACCCGTGTCCTTGTGTGACTACAGAACTCAGATGAGTTTTGAAAATAAACAAAAAATGGAATGGCTGTGAAAAGCCTCTCTTGTGGCAAGAAAATACAGAGAGAAGACTACTTATTCAAACTGCCCAGGTCATTATTTACTATTCTCAGTCACAAAAACTACTTCTCAAAGCTTCTTTCTGGCTTAAAAGGGCAGTGCTGTGAATAAAAGATAACTTCTGTTAGCACTGTGCTGTTAAAAGAACACTAGGACAGCACAGTGTCCTGGTTTTAAAAAAGCATGGGTTATAAGAGGGGTGACTAGGGACAATTACTTAATCTTTCTTGGCGTATTTCCTCACCTGTAAAATGTGGACAATGGGCTTATCTTACAGGGTTCTTTTGAAGATTAATAAGACAATGGGTATGAAAGCACTAAGCCTAGTTCTTGGCACACAGCAGAGACTTGATAAATGGTTATTAGAGCCATGGTAGGAGAAATCAGAGGGTTCCTTACCTAATCATAACACCCTTGCTACACTACACCTCCGCCTACGTTCTGACTTGTCCAAAGCTACTACGACATCAATGGAAGAGCAAGTCAATGTTTGGATTCTAATCCTGGATTCCATGTTTCTTCATTTATGCAATGAGATGACACTATGACCTAGAGCTGCAGTCCTCAATCTCCAGGCCATAGACTGGTATCGGTCTGTGGCCTGTTATGAACCAGGCCACACAGCAGGAGGTGACTGGCCTCAAGCAAGTGAAGCTGGCGTCACTGAACAAGCTCCGCCTCCTGTCAGATCAGCCAGGCAGTCGATTCTCACAGGAGAGGGAACCCTACTATAAACTGTGCATGTGAGGGATCTAGGTTCCCCGCTCCTTATGAGAATCTAATGCCTGATGATCTGAGGTGGAGCTGAGGCGGTGATGTTAGCGCTTGAGAGTGGCTGCAAATACAGATTATCATTAGCAGAGAGGTTTGACTGCACGATAAATGTAATGTGCTTGGATCATCCTGAAACCATCCCCCTCTCCCGGATCCATGGAAAAAAACGTCTTCCATGAAACCAGTCCCTGGTGCCAAAAAGGTTGGGGACCAATGACCTAGAGCACACCAATGCCTTCCCAGAGCAGAAAGCTTTAATTAAAAATAAAAGTTTTATTGTAAGAATAACACCTCCCCTACCCCTGAATCTAAACTTACCAAATGAAACATCTTAAAGACCGACAACTGAAACCATAAAACAGAAAGCCAAATATCATATACTTTGAAATTAAGAAGTTACTATATAGGTGGTATTACCCTTGTGTTTTCTTACTAAATAGCCACAGTTTCATTTGCAATTCAAGCTCAGTTTCCTTTTCTTGCCGTTGTTCCACCGTTGCGAGCCAGTTACCGAAGCAGCCAAATGCAGCCTTTGTTAGCTCAATTTGGATCAGACCATAATCATTGATATATTCTTGCTGTATAATATCTAACTGAGGGGTTAGAAACAAATCCGAAATGTTTATTAACGTAAATACAAATGTCAAAGCAGTCAAGGAATGATAATTAACTACATCCAAGACAACTTCTAGTATCTATGGATTTTCAGACAAAGGTAAAAATTACCTAATTGTTACTATGGACCCCACAATTGCCATTAAAAATGAGAACACATTATATAGTACTAATTTGGTGGTAATTATTTTTCAATGACCTTGCTTATTAGTGATGACTAACAACCATTATGATACAACAGAATTGTTAATTTAAGCAGTGCTTTTTCTTGTTTCTAAGAATGAATAGCTTTATATAAAATCTCAAGGCTACATTCCACATCACTAGAAACAAGGAGAGCAGAGATAAACTTATAATCTTCATGAAGTGAACAAAGATAAGAAATGTAAATAAACCAGCATTTTGTTTATGGTTGTTTGTAAAAATCCTTTTTCTTCCCGTATTTACTACGTAAATAAAGTGCCTAATACTAAGGGTACTAAGTGCCTGCAATTTCCAGGAATTACATAAGATGTGAGTGTTTAAAGATTAATAAGGTTCCTTTCTTTGAAGGGTTTAAAAGGCCATGGAGAGAAAGAGATAAGGTGTTACATTTGCTAGGATAGGAATCTAGAGGCACAAAAAAAAGTGGGACATCTGGACTGGATTGCATTTATCAGGGTTACAAGCAGCATTCCTCTCTAATCTACACTGAAGATTTTATCTTCAATATGTGAATATGATACTATTCCATCACAACACATAGATTTGTATTATCAATCCACATATTCTTGTTTCCTTATCCCCATGACTCAAAAAGCACAGATGTGTGGGACAGCTAATTGGAGTGCATTGTGAAACAAAATGAAACAGAAAGAGAGCAAGTATATGAGTGCCAACTAGTTTATCTATAATCTGTAACTGTGGCCTCATTAGAATTATGCTCTAAACAACTGAACTAAGTAACCACAGATAATGCTGACTGTGGTCAAGTAAGCACAGGCATAAGATCCTGTTTTAGAAGCTACCAAAATTACTTGACTCCAGTGGTAAAGAACTTCACTGGTTTTAAGGCTAGTTAATGGATAAAATCTTACATTGTATAACTGCTTATCACTTTGGAGAGAATAAAACTGCAGGTGGCCAGGTTTTCCATTCAAAACCAAAGCTTTAGTTCTTGGATCAATCATCAAACCGGTGAAGATACTCCTATCTGCCAAAGAAGTGACAAACGACAGCCGAAATCAGAGAAATATTCACTCTTAAAATGTACATGATCCCAAATCCACTGTGTTCTGCAATACCTTTCACTAGGCCTTGAATGACTGCAGATGCCTCAAGGTTTCGGTGAATCACTATTATCTCTGTGGGTAAAAAAATAAATATTTAAACACAAATAGGTCAGAACCTCAAGGTGAAGAAGTCACCTGAATTTATATCATTTTGAAATATGCCAGAATACAAAACTACCCAGTAAGTTTAATTAACTTGGAGTGTTACTAGAAAATCAAGACTGTATTTTGTAATTAGTTGAAAAGCTAAGCATTGGGAATGAGAGCTTTTCTGTCTTTAAGTTTGATCAGGTGTGCCTATAAATACATTTTTAAATTTTAATTCAGAAACTACATATATAATATATACAGATAAAGAAAGACAGAGAGAATGTCTAAAAAAAGATAGTTTAACTTTGAAATAAGTCATGCCACACTAATGTATTACTCATAGTTATGGTCTTTTTTGAAGGAAATGGAAGCAGATTTACAAAGAGACCCTGGTCCAGGCTGAGTACTAACAGGATGAGCAAAGTTTGCAGGAATACAAGACCGCCTCTATTTCTATCAGAATCCACAGGACTCCCAACTAAGATAATGCTTGTATCAAAAGAGAATATGACACCATGCTTTTGAAAATGCCACTATATTTGTGAAAGCATGAATGCCCGCTTCCAAACTCTCCCTTTACTTCTCCACATCATCCCACACTAAAGGGTTTTGAAAATGTCAGTGGCACAACAATAACCAAATACACTTAGACCTCCATTTTCATAAAAACAATTTTGAAATTGTTGGATTCTGGTGGCATCTGGAAGTAAAGAGGGTCTGAGGCCATACCGCCCTGACCGCGCCCGATCCCGTCTGACCTTGGAAGTAAAGAGGGGTGAAAAAAAGAGGAGAAATGGGAGGAAAAAAAGCTTGTGAAGTCTTATATTACTCAATTAGTTTTAGGTCTCTTTGTTTCTCTACAGATGCTAAGTGACATATGGTATTATACAAATTACATTTCCTCACAATAAAAAATTTAGACTTACTATTATCAGAGTGAGAAGTACAGAATAAATCGCCTGCAGGTGAGACTGAGATATGTTCAATAGTAGCTCCTAAACGGGGGAGAAATTCCTTATTCTTCTCTGTTGAATCGCGCCACTCTACAAGTACAGATTCATGGCCGCCACTCAGCAGGCTGGTGCCTTCACATCCACCCAAAGAATTTGAAAGGATAGTGTTTTGGGAGGTAAAAAATAGAAAAATATAATTAAGATTTTAATTTTTCCTACCATATTAGAGAAATAAACTCTTTTTAAAAATATACAAACCAGTCTTTTCATATCTTTTAATGTACTCTCAAGACAAATGATCACTGATTCAGGAATTTTCCTTTCCAATGATACCTGACAAGTTTGTTGCTGACCAACACTTCTGTCAACAACTAGAAAAGCTGGATGAAACAAACATCTTCTAGGCCCAGATGGCTTACTGGATAAATTTTTCCAGACATTTAAGAAAGAAAGAAACCAATTTTACACTCTTCCATGTAACCAAAAAAGAACACTTCCCAACTTGTTTCACAAGACCATCATGCTACTACTATACCAAAACTAGCACACTGTAACAAAAAAATTATAAGCCAACTTCATGACAGAAGAAAATTCCCAAGCAAAATATTAGCAAATTGAATCCAACAATATAGTAAAAGGATAACATGTCATTGCAGAGTTTATTGCAAGAATGAGAGATTATTTTAACAGCTGAAAAATAAACCAATGTAATTAACTTCATTTACACAATAAAAGGAAAAATCATGATTATCTGAAGAGATGCAGAAAAAGTAAATGATAGAACTCTACACCTTTTTATGATAATAACTCTCAGAAACCCAGGAATCAATGGGACCTTTTATATCTCATCTAGGCTATTCAGAGAAAACTTACAAGGAAACATCATACCACAAGGCAAAATATAAAAAACTTTCCCTGTGATTAAGAACGACATTGGTATATTTATTCGACATTAACTGGATGTCCTAGTACACCAAAATGAGGTAAGAAAGGCTTAAGGATCTGAAAGAAGGGAAGAATTACTTCAGTGTTCACAGACAGCATGACTACATCAAGGCACAGCCAAAAGAGTTTAGAGATAAACTCTTAGAATAAGTGAGATTTGCTAGGCAGCTGAATGTAAGAGATATATACAAAAAAAATCAGTTTTATTTTTAAATACTACCAAGTCAATTAGAATACAAAATAAAGTATACTGTTAACAACAGAATCATAAGACCATCATATACTCGGGGATAAATCTATTGAAAAATATCACTGAGATAAATCAAAAAAGACACCCAAAATGGAGACATATTTATTATAATTACAGATTAAAATACTTAGATGCTATAAAAATATCAATTCTCAAATTTATCTATAGCTACATTGTCCAATATGGTAGCCACCAGCCACATGTGGCCATTTAAATTTAACAAAAAACAAACTAACCTGTAAGAGAGTATCTTCATGACCAGTTAAACAAAGATTTCTTAGGACACAGTTTTAGACTGTTTTGTCAAAAGCAGTCCATCAAATAATCATTTTTAATTCTTTTATAAATCTAAAAAGACTGTAGTTTGAAGATTACTCGTTTATAGTGGTGTTTCCTCCAAATTTTATGAAGTTGCAAGCTGATAAAATCTTGCCAAACAGAAGACTAAAGGTAAGTAAAACTGTGATGTATACAGATAAAACAAGTTTAATCTGATACACACACACGTATATAAAATACTGTGTATGTGGTTCATATTTCCAAATTATAAAATAGTTTTCAAAAACAACTAAAATCGGTATTTCCTTTACTTAGCCAACTATGTTTTTTCTTCTTTTATTACCTCTTATACCTATATAGCATCAATACTGACATTTCACTGACAACTACGTGCTGTATTTAACCATTACTCCTCATTTACAAATATTCACACTACTTGAAATATAAAATCAAGAATTCAACTCTATAGTAGGGAAGATTACCCACATTACCTCCTACGCTAAAGCCTTGCCTCAGGGTAGAAGTGCTTTATATTCTTCTTTTTCCTTTTTTTGAGACTCCCCCCGCCCCGTCTATTCCTTCTTCCCCAGTCCCTACCTGAAAGAGTCAAACCTGAATGACCCAAGGCTAAAGGGTATGTAAGGCCACTATAGAAAGCTGTGACTGCAAACTACTGTGGGAGAAGGTAGACAAGATGGGTAAGAGCAACAAAACAGAAAAGTCACAGTGACAATAAATACCAGTCAGTCTTTGCCCTGATTTGGAAAGGGGCCACAGCAGAGAAGAGAAATTGAGGAGGAAGGGCAAAGAAATGACCTTAGGTTAGGAGAGAATAAAGACATTGCCTGGAACATATACATACATGTGTGCACATGCGCACCACTCGCTGGTATTTCTGGGGGGTGGGGTGGGAAAGAGGGTGGAGAAGACTAATGAGTAGTCTACATTTTAAATCTGTAGGGTCAGGTTAATTTCTCTTCATTCTCTTTTTATAGTCTCAATTCCCGTATGTCACAACTAAACTAATCATCATTCCCCAAACCCAAAGCATAAGGAAACTTAAGGTGCCTCCTATTTCCTGTGGCTTCAGAGAGTTAAACCCAAGCAACCTTCTAAAGACCCACAGCGCATGGTACCATCCAAGACTCATCCTGTCAGTCTCCAGGAAGACCTACGGAAAGAAAACTCACTTTTTCTGACTTCTCATTTTTCAGGCACCTAGCAACCTTCTTACAGGACCAGTCACAATATGCTGACAAATAACTTTCACCACATGGGTGTGAGGGTGCAAAAAGTAACCAAAGACAAACCGTACTTCGCACTTCTGTTGAAGACCACCTTGTTTTTCAAGGAGGTATTTTTATTCACTATAGATACACTCTCATGTAGCTTAAATGAAACAAAGATCTGAATTAATTTAAAATAGTGAATGTGGAATGAAGCAATCTAACAATTAAAAACAATGGCTTTTAAATCAGACCTGGGTCCAAATCCCATTTACTATACAATTTTGGCCAGTTATCAATTCCAAACTTCACTTCCTTCACCTGTCAGATGATGATAATGACACCTATCTCATAGGGTCAAGGATTAAATCAGATAATGGATGTAAAGCCCTTGCATAACTATTTGTAACTGATAAACTGTAGCTACATACTTAGCTGTGCATACATACATTTAAAAAAGTAACATTATATAAATATGTTCTTTATGTTAGTAACAGAGACTTTATTACAAATGTACACTTTAGAACTGTGAAGGGCTTTGAAACCTGAAGTATACAGTATTGTACTGAGCAAAGCTCAAAACACAGGGGTGATATACAAGTGTTTATGGCTCATTTAGCCCTTGCAATTTTAAATCTTTCAAACTATAAATACAGAGAATTAAAATACTTGATTCATATACTTTAAAAGTTCATTTTAATTATTAAACCTGTACTTACCTGTCACTGAAAAAGCCAAATCCATAACCATATCATGGTGCCAATGTAAACAGGTGTATGTGTATTTCTTGTCATCATTAAAATTCCTCCTATTGGAGAAAAACGAAACTCTTAAATTAATTAGAGTAGGTGTAAGTTAGGAAAATAATGGCATGTCGAATGTAATAAACATATGCCAAACACAACAAATCATAATATCAAGCTTACTGGTCTTAATGTACAAAAAAATACATTTTCTACTTTTAACCAATCACTTCTACAAATAATACACCATTTATGGTACCCTCCCAGATACTCACTACTGTCACTCTTTCCTTTTTGGATAAAGGCTGACGAAAAAGTTCTCTTTAATAAAATGATTATAAGCAACATAAAATTTTCACACCCCCTACAAGCTTAAGGTTAGAAATCCTAAAACAGTAAGTATGAAATGAAAAGAAAGGGAGGATGTTTTCTTGGATTCAGACATAGTCCTACTCTGTGGGACTAATATAAATAGTATAGAATTGATCACCATGCTCTTAATGAGTTAACTGACCAAAGACGAATTTTGCCATCCATGTGACCAGATGCAATGCAGTCTTCCTTTGGGTGACACGCTACACATGTAAAATTGTTCTTAGAATGTTTCTTATTTCTTGATGATGACAAAGTGAACCTAGGAGAAAAAAATTTCCCTTAAATCTCCTGCTAAGTGGTGATGTAGTTAAGTAAAAGGGAATTCCCAGCTTTTTCAACCAAAATTGGAGAGATTTCAGAATTCCATCAATATAAATGTAGGATATTTTTTACAAGAAAATTTTGATCAAGAATCAAGCATTGTTTTGTAAACACGTATTAATATACAATATAAAGTTCATGTGACTAATATTCTGTCAAAATAATTTGTCTATGGAAGCCACTGACATTTAAGTAAAGAAAAAACATCCTTTTAGTGATTTTTTTGGCTTGGACAGAGCTTGTTCAAATTTCTCATTGAATCTAAGTTTTAGCATGAGGGATAAACAAGCCTAAGAAATTATATCTGAGACAACTGCCTAAGGCATCTAAAGGAACAAATCCAAAGGGATAACTTGGTGGTGAGTAGTAGCTCACGCCTGCAATCCAGCACTTTGGGAGGCCAAAATAGGAAGATCACTTGAGGCCAGGAGTTCAAAACCAATAGCGAAACCTCATTTCTACAATAAATAAAAAATTAGCCGGGTGTGGTGGCGTGCACCCATAGTCCCAGCAACCTGGGAGGGTGAGGCAGTAGAATCGCTTGTGCGCTAGGAGTTTGAGGTTGCAGTGAGCTAGGATGGCACCACTGTACTCCAGCCTGGGCAACAGAGTGAGAGCCTGTCTCAAAAAAACCCAAAAAACAAAAAGCAAACAAAATTCTATTAGGTAAATTTATCTCCATTTTAAATATATGTTAAATAGAGGTGCATTGGGGTTCAAATAGACTAAATTTGACTCATTTTAAGCCCTGGTATCCCAAAGCCTACATTCATTCCTATAGCCATAAAATGGCAATGAGAATGAATTTGGTGAAGGCTTTTCAAATTACATCCAACTTTGACTCCAAGTACACAGACCAAAATTTAGGTGTACAGGGGCTTTTGGCTGGAAAAAACTCCCTAGCTTTCTGTGACTAACATTCCCACAACCCTACCCATTGATGGCTAAAAACTATACCTCTATACATTGTGGTCTTACAACCTCTTGTAAATGAAACTAGACACAGCTTTGGATCACAGGATCAAATAAAATTATAACAAACTCTTGAGGAAATAAAGCTAACAAGAAAAAATCCTTACCTTGATGTTGTTTTCTTTTTGAAAAAATATACAGACAAGTAAAAGTCCCGCACTGCAGCAACATATTCTCCCTGGTATTTCAAAGAGAGGGTGGCATTTACAACAATAGTCAACACTCTTGAAGATCACAAAACTTAACAGTAACAATAATTTTGCTCGGCAGATTAAGAGTATATTAATATAAAATGATATACTCTACTTTGGCTGTAGAAAGAATAATCTTACTTTTAAAATGATGATAGAAAATGAAAAGATAAGCTTAGGTCCTAAATTCCAAAACCAGACTCTCTAGCTTTAAGTATAATGATTTAAATTTTTTCCCATTATGGAATAATTTACATACAATAAATGCAATGTTTGACATATGTGTACACTTACACAACCACATTTCCTTCACCTCAGAAATGTTCCCTCCTTCCTCTTCACAATCATTCTTCAATGTCCCCACGCCCACCAACAAGTATCCATTCCTATCACCACAGCTCATTTCTCTGCCTGTTGTAGAATTTCATGTCAATGGAAAGATGCAGTAGACACTCTTTCATGTTTGGCCTCTTTGGCTTAGCATCATCCTTTTGGTTCATCCATGCTCTTACGTGTATCATTAGTTCCTTTTTAATGCTGAGTCGCACTCCACTGAATGAGTACATATCTACATATCACAATTTGTTTATTTTATTGCTGATGAACATTTGTGTTATTTGCATTCTGGAGTCATTATGAATAATCATTCTCGTACATATTTTGTGGTAATGTTTTCATTTCTCTGTGTAGGAGAAGAATTGCTGGGTAAAGGTATTTATTTAACTTTGCTCTATATCTTGCCAATATTAGCTGTTCTAGTGGATGTGAAGTGCTATCTTGCTATGGTTTTAATTTGTATTTAAGTGATAACTAATGATGCCAAAGAATGCTGATTTAATAAAAAAGTTTACTCTGAGATTAACCCTTTTTAGAACAACACCAAAATAATGTCGCAAAACCTAAGGCTCAAGAAACATGCCACTACAGTGAAGTCCAGGAGCTTTTGATGGTATTTGATTTTAAAATAATAAAGTAATTATTAATAGAGGATGGCTAAATACATCATGGTATAAACATCACAGTTATTATTTATAAAAACATTTTAGTGTGTACTCATGTTGCAATGTTAAGTAAGAAAAAAAGGATAAAATACCTTCTGATCCTAATTGTTTGGAAAAAGTTATTTTAAGTATCTTAAATAAATAAAATAATTTGAGTGGCCTTTACATGGGACAGCCTAAGAAATACAGTACAATACCAAAACATCAATATTTTAGGGACAATGAGAGGGTTTACAAAAGCAATAGTACAGAATATACAAAATAAGGATGGCTCTAAAAATATATATATACCATAAATACATCCTAAAGCAATGAACAGACTTCTCAGTTATTAACAAAAATGTAATAATTCAAGGCAATATCAAATCACTATAATGCTCAAAGGAAAGATTACAGGAAAGAGATTTTATGTACAAAACAGAAAACCAACAAAACAAAATTTACCTCATTTGCAAAGGCAATGCACTTGGGCGACTGGTTGACATAATCCAAAATAATGGATAGCTCCTTAGCTTCTATTTCTTGGCTTGATGATTTTGGCAATTTCACTGAAACCAGCTGAAATATATCTAGCCAAAGGAAGCTATATTAATATAAAGCTTCTCTAGAGAAAGTGAACATGTGCACTGATTCATATAAACTGTTAATCAGTACTCTAGAATTAATTGATGCCAAGATAATTCTACCTTATCTTGAACAAAAGGTACCTTAAAGTTGAACACTTTGAATACACAAGTTTTAAATGGAAGTCTAATTCTACAACTCATATACACACATGTGAAATCAATGTGTCTTCCCGGTACGTCGTATATTCCAAAGTACTAAGCTGAGCTTTTAACATGGAGATGGAACGTGAATATTGGTGAACTGTGCAGCCAAAAGCAACAAACCATCTGAGAGAGCTTTCAGAATTGCTATGGACGTGCCACATCATTCACAGGATAAATCTACTTTTCTGCTCTTCTCTTTACATGCATTTAAAAAAATTTCTCTCCAAGGCTTTTTTTTTTTTTTTTTGAGACAGAGTCTCGCTCTATTGTCTGGGCTAGAGGGCAGTGGAGTAGAGTACATCATAGCTTACTGCAACCTCCAATTCCTGGGCTCAAGCAATCCTACTGCCTCAGCCTCCCGAGTAGCTGGGACTACAGGCATGTGCCACCATGCCTCGCTAATTTTTTCTATGTATTTTTAGTTGTCCGATTAATTTCTTTCTATTTTTAGTAGAGACGGGGTCTCGCTCTTGCTCAGGCTGGTCTCGAACTCCTGAGCTCAAGCAATCTTCCTGCCTCAGCCTCCCAGAGTGCTAGGATTATAGGTGTGAGCCACTGAGCCCGGCCTCAATCTATTTTCTACACCATTTCCTATAGTGACTCAAGACCAATAAACAGAAGTGTTCAATGATGGGTAAAATGCTAATGATGCTTGAGAATGATAGATTTAAGTTCAGTACGAAGACAAATTCTAGCCCATCTTTGTAAAACAGCTTTAAGATTTGAGCTCTGTGGTTTACAACCATATATAAAATAATCCATTTTATATTACCACATATTTCAGAACTGATACAAAGCTTCTCCGAATGAACACAGTAACAACAAAAGCAATTTAAATGCCAACTCCAAAAGCTGTCAGCCTCAGATTAAAACCAAATGTTAAATTCTGAGAAACTGTTAAATGAAAAGAGGCACTCTATACCACATAAAAACAAAATAAGGCAATTATACGATACCTGGTTTTTCTTTATTTATTATAACAAAGACAGAGTCCTCCGAACGGCTAACAGTAAAGAGGCCATGAAGTTTACATCCAACTGTGAAAGTCTGAAAGACAAAAAACACCATATTGTCTATTGTCTGTTTCCTCCAGAAGAACATAAGATCCACGAGAGCAGGGATTTTTATCTATTTTGTTCACTACTGTATTCCCAACATAAGGAGAACACCCGGCCTAGAGAAGACAACCAATACATATTTGTTGAACAGCCTGTTCAAGTTTAGTACATATAGCCCTGATTCTTTTTAGTGGTTGTATAATACTGTACTGAACAAATGTATCACAATTGCAACTGCCATCAAGGCTGTATTTACTTATTTCCCTACTGTACACAATGCTGTAAGGACTACATAGACACACCATTATTTCAGTGACAGATTCTTACAGGTGAGATTACTGGAGCAAAATGTTTTTATTCATTTTCAGGTTTATTCTCATTGACTGTGTATGAAAAGTGCCTGTTTCTCTACACTTTACCTATTGCTAGATTTTTCCAATCTGCGATCTGGCTAAACTGACAGGGAAAAATGCTGTCTCATTTGCTTTAGTTTATATTTCTTTAATTATTAATGAGGTTAAGCCTCTCTTCACATTTATTGGCTACTGTGTTTCTTTTTCTGTGAATTTATATATTCCTACTTTACGCCAATTTTTCTACTAGGCTATTAGTTTTTCCTTATTGGGTTTTGGGAATATTTTTGTATATTAGGGATAATATCTTTTGTAAATATTTTCTCCCAGTTTCTTTAACTTGTCTTTTTATATTAGAAGTATAAAATTTTTACGGTCAAATTTATCTTTTTATTAATGGCATATGAATTTCACTTGTTTAGGAAGTCTAAGGATGAGGCCTTATAGAAGGAAACAATATGTCTACCATTAAATTATACGGCCATTTCCTTTCACATGAGGAAAACTGAAGAACAATCCACATACCTTTATCAAAATGCCATCTGTATAGTCCCACAGTTTAATTGTGCCATCAAAGGAACAAGAATAGAGCTAAAAGAGTAAAAATAGTACAAAATTGATTAAAAAACAGAAATACATTAAGATATCAAATGAATAACTAAGTGCTGATAAGAAGGCATTTCATCAATTCACTGTTAACCTTAAAGAGGTGGAGTCATTTAGTTATGTTATGCTTCTGCAAAATAGATACTCTTATCACAGCCTGTGGAAGTGGCAGATCCATCGATTTCAAGTTTTAACTAAAGCTGAGGGGAAAAATGTCAACCTTCTATTTTGAAGAGGGAGATCGTAAGGTATTGAGTTATGAAAAGCACTCATGAACTTGTTGCTATTTTTCCTACAGCTCAGTCTCTTTTTATTAACTGAACTGCTTTCATTTTACACGGGTATTAAAGGAGAGCTTCTCAAATGATTAGACAATGTCTTATTTAAAAAAAAAAATTTCCAATCCATCAAGGACCAACACTTCAATAAAATACAATAGAAATTATTATGCACTTGGATGCTATGGAAATGTCAAAGTGCTATAAAGTGTCGGGACAATTTCTGTGGTCATCTCACTGCAGACTGTAACCAACAGTTTAGGACACTGGTCTGTGGACCACACTTTGTAACACACAGGTTTATTTTTGTCCCAGTGGACTTAATTTTACTAAGGTTACACTAGATTCTTTTTGTTGTTGTTATGTTAAAATACTCTGCTTGTAATGTTTATAGAGAATTTTAAGTTTTTTTTTTAAAGAAAGTAGCAATTTTAAGATGTCTACAAATAGGGACATGGATTCAGAAGAGATCATATTATCTTTCCAAGTCCAAGAATAATATTAAGTAAAAAATATACATCAGTCAATGCATATAAGAATCATAAACATGGATTAGTAAAACACACCAAGTCAAACATATAATCACTGTCAAAACAATGGTTAATACACAAACACTATGAATCCTATAACCACAGAATCATTGCCCTCTAATCTTATCAACTCAGTCACCAGAAACAGATCTTCCATGCAATGTGTATATGGCTTTTTGTTTTGCTATAAAACTTAGTAATATAGATTTCACAAATTACAATTTTAACAAAAGAATATTTTTGTTATTTTTATTTTTATTTTTTTTGAGACAGAGTCTCACGCTGTTGCCCTGGCTAGAGTGAGTGCTATGGCGTTGGCCTAGCTCACAGCAACCTCAAACTCCTGGGCTCGAGTGATCCTCCTGCCTCAGCCTCCTGAGTAGCTGGGACTACAGGCATGTGCCACCATGTCTAGCTAACTTTTTCTATATATTTTTAGTTGTCCAGATAATTTCTTCCTATTTTTTTTTTTAGTAGAGATGGGGTCTCACTCTTGTTCAGGCTGGTTTCGAACTCCTGAGCTCAAACAATCCGCCTGCCTCAGCCTCCCAGAGTGCTAGGATTACAGGCGTGAGCCACCAAGCCCGGCCTATTTTTGTTATTAAAAACATTCAAATGCTACATATAGCAATAAACTTTTGTTTAAACCCTCAGAGGACAGCAAAGATAAAAATCTGTGCTTGGACTTTACGGAAAAGTTACTTAACTTTGACTTTTAGGAGTAGCTCATTTAATTTGGAAAGAAAAGATCAATGTTACTTTATGCCCTACTTCCTTTGTGATAATGCAATGCAAATCCATTGTTAAATCCACCAATAACTTTCAAGTTGGCTGTGACTAATTCAGGATTAAAAACTAGAGCAAGAGAAAAATATTGTTGAGATAAATTTTTAGTAGCTTTGCTGAAAGTTTAGAACAGAATTTAAATGACCATTTCATTATTCTTGAATTCCGAGAAGCAAGGTCTGCTTTGTGGGGAAAGTGGGGAGGTCTGAACTAGATTAAATCCCCAAATTTGTCTTGAAATTAACTGATTGATCCACTACCTAAAGAAGCCCTTCTTCTCATCTAGATGCTCATTTTAAGATTAGGTACCATCTGCATTAACCCTCAAAAGACTCAACCCTTAAAGGAATAGATCTACCAAATCAATGCCTTTTGGCCGACATTTTCCAAAATGTGTTCCAGAAACCAAAGGGTTCAGAGGTCAGATAAGTTTGAGAAACAAATACTACATATCCCTTTTGGATATTCACAATGCACATAAGTGGGCCCGAGAAGATCTATAATCAATAAATCTACTTAACTTTGCCTAATCCTGAATTTCAGAAACATCCTTCTCAAGTAATACCTATTCGCATCCTGTGGAGCAAATGGGTCACAGAATACACTATGGGCAATGTAGTTCTAGGCCGTGATCCTATTTTAATAACGAGAAACAAGTGAAAGATACCCTGAATCAGAAAATCAACAAATATTTCACTGCATCATAATCTGGAAAGTTTCCCAGCCAAATTCAACTCAAATTTTTCTGTCAAGAACAAAGCCAATGTTAAAAACATTCAATTATAAACTACTTGACACCTGTAGATGATTGTTGGGGTTGAGCTGGATTCCAGTCACCAGATTTCTGTGCCCATGCAGTATGTGCACACATTCTTCTGTGGCTGTGCTATAAACTTTAACAAAATCTCCGGAGACACAAAAGATATACCTGGAAAAAAAAGAAAGAAAAGTAAGTTTCGTGTACTCCTTCGGCAGTACAATCTTTTCATTGCCTATGACAAAAATAACATCGCACAACAGAGGTCTCTTTCCAAGTAGTTTAAGAACTGTATATTCAAATTTTTGTGCTGTTTTAAGCCTATGGGGACATCTAAGCCTGATTGGTTCATTAACTTAGAAGAGATTAATGAGGCCAATGTCATATCTCTTGCCTATTTATGGGCAGAGGCTATAATGAAATTATCCTGCAAAAACTGCCAACTTAACCAAGTTACCTGATCACTAAATGGATGCAGACACTGTGCTATTCATCATCAACTGTTACTCTTGGATGGTTCTGCTAACAGCAGTGTCTTCTCATGTCCCTAAATTTCCATGGTTCACTGGGGACACCAGCTTACAAATGCTAAGTCAAAAGCTCTGGTGCAGTTGGTGAGGTGTGGGCCTCTCTTGTATAGAAAAGTACAAAGACTTTATGCCAGTTTTCTTTTTCTTGTTGCTGAAATGCTGGTTTTGCTGTTGTCTTTCTGGATTTGTTCTATATAGTAGAGGATACTAAATTACTAAAAGTGGTAAAGTTGGGGTAACATTTATTTGACTATTTTCATAATAGATATTACCATAGAACAAAGCTCAGAAATATAAATCTTCTAGTATCTTCTAAATAAAACATGTTTGCTCTGTGCCTATTAAACCCACAACAGACCCCTCTTCCACTTATCTATAGTTTCACTTTCCCTGGTTTCAGTTACCCATGGTCTATTGCAGTTTGAAAATATTAAATGGAAAATGCTAAACAATTGGTAAGTTAAAATTTGTGCCATTCTGAGTAGTGTGTAGAAATCTCTCAGTGTTCCACCTGGGATGTGCATCATCCCTTTGTAGAACACATCCACTGTCGAAGCCACCCATTGGTCACTTAGAAGCCATCTCTGACTGTCTGAAAATTGTTCTTGTGTTCAAGCAACCCTTATTTTACTTAATAGAGGCCCCAAAGTGTAAGAGTAGCAATGCTGACATATTGTTATAATTGTTCTACTTTATTTTTAGTTATTGATGTTAATCTTTTACTGTACCTAATTCGTAACTTAAACTTTATCAAAGGTATGCATGAATGGGAAAAAAATAGTGCATGTAGGGTTCAGTACCATATGAGGTTTTAGGCATTCACTGCGGGTCTTGTGGTCTTAGAACGCATCCCCTGTGGACAAGGGAGGACTACTATATCACAAAATCCTAAGAATAAATCTGATGCTGACTATTACACTATTTTATCAATTCTAAGATACTTGATTTTTTACATGATCACCTCTTTTAAATCAGGATGCATCTTACAATCGATGGAATCTTACAAGTGCTGTTAGCCAGGAGGCATGATTGTGTGAAACTGTCTACTATGATCAAGAAAGTACAAGCAATGAAGCATTTGAGATATATGGCCTTTCCCTTTGGCTGAAGTCTCCTCTCCATCCCTGTGAGTACCTTAGTTCAGGGACTCAACATTGCAGCCTGGACCACTCTTGGGCTTTCTACATTCTTCAAGTGTGGTCCTTCAGTTCAGCTTTATATTCATATCTACCAGACGAATTTTACAAATTTGACCATATTATTTCCTCAGATAAAGATAAAATTAAATTAAAATCCTTCAGTGTTTACTAACTGCCTTCAGGATATGACCTAAACTCCTTAGGTTTTTGGTGGTTTGACCCAGTCTGACTGCAACTACATTTTCACTTAAAAACTGTGCTCTAGTGAAGTGGTTCACAATCCAACAACCATCCATCCTCCCGACACACCCCATCAATATCAAGAGGTCTTTTAGGCAGTGTTTCCTTGAGATTGTGGTGGGGTAAGGGGTACTGCTGGCCAAGAAAACTCACCCTAATTGATTCTGATTTGCTTCCTCAGAGGAAAGGAATTTCCTCCTTGTTACTTAGCAGAGAACAATGGCTTTAAATTACTTGAACACAAACTCCCAAAGGCAATTCTCTCCATGGTTTTGCACTTCCTGCTATCTACACAGAACATGTTTTCTTTCTGACTATTTTTTATTTTCTAGGAGTAAGCTTTTTATTTAACTTTTCTTTTCAAATAATTTTAGATTTACAGAAGAGTTACAGAGTTCCTATACATGCTTCACCTTGCTTCTGTTAACGTTAGCATTTTACATAAGCAAATCTGTCAAAACTATTAACATTGGTACATGACTATTAACTATAAACTTTATTTGCATTTTTTCAGTTTTCCCACTAATGTCTTTTTTATGTTCCAGAATCCAATCCAGTATACCCATTAGTTGTTGTATCTCCTTAGAATCCTCCCATCTGTGACAGTTTTTCGGTCTTTCCTATTTTTCCTGACTCTACTTCCAGATTCAGCTTGGAGTCCTTCCCTGGAAGCCTTCCCTCATCTTCTCATACCAGATCAGCAGTCCTAGATCCAAGATCTAGTGGTCAAAAGTAAGCTGCCCAAATCCCACAATTCTGTTGTTTTATTTACTATTTCAGCTTTTTTGAAAAGCACTTTGAGATAAAATACAAAATTACCTTGTTCCTCTTTGTATAAGGTAGCCAACTCCTGTGGTACCTTTTAGATAATATTCAAATCCTTGATGAGTTCATTATAATCCTGTTCATTTGCTAGAAAAATGGCTTTATTAGCTTTTATATAGATGACCCTCCCCACCCCCACCAGTCTCTAAATCTTGACCAAGTTCCCCAAACTTCAGTCTTGCATTTCTACCTACTACTGTGTCCACCTGGTTGTTTTACAGGTACCTCGATAGACCCCAAACTGAACTCAAAAATCTTCTCCCAATTAATACTAACTGTGAAATCACTCCAAAGTCCTATCTCTTTTCTTCATCTTCAGTATTATCTTAGTTTAGGCCAAAGTGATTTCTTGCTTGGAGGCCAGCACTAATCTTCTACCCGCTGGTCTCTACTCTTCCAAACTCTTCTCTCACTATTTCCTATACCCTATGCGGTGATTATACTGACTTTACATAGAAGGCCCAATCCCCCAATTTTCAAGGCCCCCCACTTTCAAGCTGCTTTTTGTCTAGCATGCCTTCCCTCAATTATCACTTGTGAGGCAAATTCTTGCCAGTGTTGCAGATGACAAGTACTTAAAAAGAATCATCAGGCTTAGCAAATGAAACACAAAACACATCTCATTATAATGAATAAGGTGTAGAAATAGTATACTGGAGGAAGAAATTGGATACATGGATATTAGTCTGAAGTGGCAGAACTTTTAAAACCTCTTGAAGCCTGTTTCTTCCCCCAGTTCATAAGATGAATGTCAACAAGGCCTTCTTTACTTGTAAAGACTAAGGATTCAATTTTTTTGTTGTTGCCTCTAAGGTAATTTATAAAAACTCCTTCGGTCATATATGCATTCAACAGCTACCTGCCATACACCCACATATGCAGGATATTGTGGGGGATACAAACTTTCACAAGATGCTATCTCTTCTCTTCCAAGACAGAAAGGGTTCTCAAGTGTCACTCTATCCATAAGTGACTTGGAAACCTTTTCTTACTATAATGTGACACTTCCTAGATGATGCCACCAATATAGCAATGATGACTCCTGATATATATTGAGCCATTAAATGCAAGGCATTGTATGTGCTTTTTATATGCTGAGGCATTTAATCCTCCCAACAACCAAATGAGATGGATTACTAAATAGTATCCCCATTTTACAGATGAGACAACCGAGGCAGAGATTAAGAAATTTACAAAGACCCATAATGTAAGAACTGGGTTTTGAACCCAGTGGTAGTATAGTTCCAGCTACACCGAATTCTTGAGGAAAGAGACCAGGACTTAGAATGTTTCTGTCTCTAACATCAGTTTTCATACAAAGCTCCAAAAAGGCTGCCAATATGCCTTTTTTGGATATGGGGGGGGTGGATAAAGTGGAATATTTTTAAGTTTAGTCATTCCAAAACATAATTCTGTACGAAGGAGTAAGGAGTCCTCGTGGCACTGCAATGGCAGTGGTGTACACATCCATGCCTAGACATTTTCCAGCCTCCTCAGCCCTAACAGATTCTAGACACGTGGACGTGCCCCTGTATTCCTCAATCTACCGTCAGGTAAACTGTGCAGGGAGGGAAAGGCGCACCCCAGCCTACAGAGCCATAACACCTCTCGCGCGCCGGGGTATCACCCGCACGCGCGTCCACGCCACAAAGCCCAGATCTGCCAGTGGGCGAGTCCGAATACACCTGACAGTTCTCTTCCCCGACAGCCCTCCGGGGACTCACGCCCCTCAGCCCGGCTGACAACGTACGGCGCCCCCATACTTAGAATCCGCAGAGAACACAGCTCTCCTGAAGTTTAACTCGCTGCCGCCGCAACGAACCACGCGGAGACTCTCTTCGTCCACCATCTTCGCGCAGACGCAGGAACGCCCGATCGCTGGCCCCGCCCCGATCTTCCTTTACTGAGCCGGGTATTCGGCCTGTTTGCCAGACCACAGACGCCACACGCGGGCTCTCTAGGCCTGAGACTCTATTGCAGGGCCCAGCGCCTCTGCCGCCGTCCTTTGGGCAAGATTACACTAAGACATTTGTAAAAAAGGTAAAAACAAAAGACATAGGGACAATGAATTTATATTATGTATTTCTAAACCATTATTTAATACAGACATAGTTCTCTCAGGCCTTGTCAATCTGACTGTATAGCTTTTTTGGCATAAGGGAAAGGTGGCTTCCAGTGTGTCACATGACCTCCAGTAGCGCCGCCCCAGCCCTCCCCACCCCCCGCAATGGCATCATCTTTCTGTTACTCCGGCGCTGCGAGATGACGGAAGCATTTCGCGCCAACTGGTTTGTGGGTATCGCGGTTGCATTATTGGGTGGAAAGGTAGCCTTCTCCTTGCACAGCTTTTTGCTTCTCTTATTGGCTGTCACTTTGTCCTGTTTTTCTGAAGGTCGCATACGTTCCTACGGAATCTCCACAACTCCGAGGGCCTAACTTTCGCCTTTGGAAACCTGGCTTCCATTACGGGATTCTACTGCATTCTTCTCTGCTTGCAGTGTAGCTGCTGCTCTGGCGGATCTAACATTCCGCCTCCCGGCAAGTTCCGGAACGCTGTTCTCTGCTTTGCTGAGGGTTGTTTTGTCCGTGTTGCTTTGGTTTTAGCTTCTCCCGTTAGTCCACAGAGCCTGTGAGTTAGAAAGTCCTGAACTCCGAGGAGGTTTACTTTATGCTAGTTTATTCTGTCTCCAGTTCCTTTTTTATAGAGTTATGCATTTCTCTTTTTGGTCCTGGTATATTACAGGTGCCTACGTTGACTCAGTAGTTCTTCCATCTAATATTTACCTCTATGCTGGCACTGAGCTACCCTTAAGGCTAAAGAGCCACTGTTCGCTTAACTTTAACAGGAACAGATAGATCCGCTTTGGTTTCACTCCTTGACTTGTTGAAATTTATTGCAAAATTACCAAGTTCATGTGCCACATAATGACTTTCAGTCATGTGCAACATATATCACTGTGCACAATGATGAAATTGCCTAATGATGCAATTCTCGTAACGTATCCCCATTGTTAAGCAACATGGCTACATACATACATTTATTCATTGTGGAGAAGTATTACAGATTCACAAAGGTCAAGATGTATCTTCAGACATCACTGTTGCAAAAATCACGGATAAATTTACTTTTTACTGAAGAGTTCAGCTTATGGGAAATGCTCAAAACTTTACTATTTTGGGAGCCAGAACTATATAGGGAGACACTCATTATTTTGGTTTATCTGATGCTGCAAAGAGCTTTGTTTTTCATGACTGTAATATGCTTTGTCACAGTGGAAGGAGTACAAAGTGTCAGGTTTTTATTATTTATTTTGAGACAGGGTCTAGCTCTGTTTCCTAGACTGGAGTGCAGTGCCATCATCATAGCCGTCTGTACCTCAAACTCCTGGGCTGGAGCAATCCTTCTGCCTCAGCCTCCCAAGTAGCTGGGACTACAGGCACATGCCACCACGCCCAGATAATTTTTCTATTTTTTGAAGAGAGAGGTCTCGCTATGTTGTTCAGGCTGGTCTTGAACTCTGGGCCTCAAGCAACCCTCCAGCTTCGGCCTCCTAAAGTGTTAGGATTACAGGTGTGAGCCACCACACCTGGTCATGTATCAGTTTTGATTCTGCAGACTTAACTTCTTTTTGCTCAGTCTCTTGATGTCTACACAATAAATCTTATAAAGACTTTCTTGGTTACTTTGAAATTTGATATGTTCTTATTAGGACTTGAGCCAAGGAACAAAATAAACAAACTTTTGCTCAAATCAATTTGGACTCCAGTTGTTTTACTATATGGGAATTTTTGTTTAGATTGTTTAAAAAGGAATCAGATCCTGACGTGGACAAAAATTAGCTAGATTGATAAACTTAGGGGAAGATTATTTTTACCCAGGGTTTTAATTTACTGAAGTGTCCAGAAGGTAAATCATTCGTATTTTTGTTTCTTTTTACATAGTCATTTACGAACCAAAGCCTCATAGAGCTGCTTAATTAGTAGTGGACAATGTTATCATATTATAAGAAGGCTGAGGTAACCAGAATAGGACTAGTTAAGAGGTTCATTGATGCCACCAGCAACCTATGCTTTTTCTACTGTGTCCTTTCCATTTTCTCATCTTTACCATGTAGGTTTTTGTCCTCATGCTCACAGTTTGCATTCCTTTTTAGTAAGAAAGGAGAAACAAGAAGGAGCATAGCCCATATAAGGAAAGTAAAGGATTTTCCACAAATATTTATTTTTGCACCTTTCATTTAGGAAATATTTACTAAGTGCCTAGTATATGCCAGACATTCAATCAGAAATATTGGGAATATTGGAGTGGACAAAATAGTAAAAAATCCTTGTCTTAAAGGAGCTTGCCTTACCATGGGAGGAACCAAGAAAGAAGCAAAAAATACTATATTTTAGATGGTTTGAAGTGTTAAGGGGAAACTCAAAGCAGGAAAGAGAGAGCATAAGGATGGGATAGCATTTAGAATGGGTTTTCAGGGAAAGCTTCAATGAGAAGGTAGCATTTGAAATAAAGACCTGGAGAAGTTGAGGGTGTAAATAAGCATGGAGATATTTGAGGACAGAGTCAGCCAGAGGAAAGAGCATTCCTTTTCATATTCAAGATAAGTTAAGAGGCCAGTGTTCCTGGAGAAGAATAATCAAGGGGGAGTAGTAGAAGATGAGGTCAGAAAAGCAATAGAAGGCCAGTTTTTAGAGCCTGGTAGATCATTGTAACAGCTCTGGCTTTTACTGTGCATGAGAAGCAAGTGGAGTGTTTTTGCCAAGAAGTGAAATGATAATCTATTTTTTAAATTTATATGCAATAAAGTCTATTTTTTGGTGTTCTTATCTATGATGCATAAGTTTTTGTACTCACCATCATAAAGAGGATACAGAAAAATTCCACATCCCAAAGAATTCCCTGGTGCTCCCCTTATGCTTTGCAGTCAATTCCTCCCCCAAGCCCCATCTGCTGGAAACTACTAATCTCTTCTCCATTCCTACAATTTTGCCTTTTCCAGAAAGTCATATAAATGGTGTCATACAGTATGTAACCTTTTAAGTCTAGCTTCTTTCACTTAGCATAATGCATTTTGCATTGTGCATCATCAGTGCTTTCTTTTTTATTAATGAGTGGTATTCCATTGTATGGCTATTCCACAGTTAATTTATTCATTCATTTGTTGAAGGATGTTTGTTTTTTCCCCTACCAGATTTTGGAAATTATGAATAATATTGCTCTAAACATTCATATTTAGGTTTTTATGTGAACATGAACTTTTATTTCTGTAGGATAAATACCAACAAATGGCATTGCTGGGTCAGATTGTGTTTAACGTTTTTAAGAAACTGCCAAACTATTTTTTCAGAGTTTCTGTACAATTTTTGCATTCCCACCAACAATGTATAAAAGTTTTAGCTACTTAACATCCTTGTCAACACAGTGTTGTCAGTACTTTTAATTTTAGCCATTATAATAAATTTGTAGTGGTATTTCATTGTTTTAATTTTTACTTCCCTAATGACTAATAATGAGCATCTTTTCATGTGTTTACTGTTCACCTGTATATTTTCTTTGGTGAAGTGTCTTCAAATATTTTACCATTGCTTTATTGGTTATTTGTTTGCTTATTGTTGAGTTTTGAGAATTCTTTATATATTTGGATATAATTTCTTTGTTGGATATGCAAATTGCACATATTTTCTCCCAGACTATGGCTTGTCTTTTTGTTTTATTGGTGGTGTCTTTCATGGAACTAAAGTTTTAAATTTTTATTAAGTACAATTTATCAATTTTTTAATTTTAGAAATTGTGCTTTTGTTGTTGTATCTAAGAACTCTACCTATTTCAAGTTTATGAAGATTTTCTTCTATGTTTTATATGAAGAGTTTTATAGCTTTATGTTTTACACTTAATATTTAGGTCTATGATCTATTCTGTATTAATTTCCATTTGATTCTTCTTTTTTTACAGGCTGTATTTCTTTAATGACAACTTCTATCTTTCCATTCCTTTTAAAAGTGTTTACTCTTACTTTCTGGAGTATTGTTTTAATAACTTACTTGAAGTATTTTTCTGATAATTCCAACATTTGGGTCATCTTGGGATTGGCATCTGTTGATTGCCTTTCTCTTGAGACTTCTTAAGGTTTTCCTGGTTTTGCATTGTGTCTGTGTATGTGTGTGTGTTGAGTAATTTATGATTGTGTTCTGGACATTATTATTATTATTTTTGAGATAGGGTTTCACGCTGTCACCCAGGCTGGAGTGTAGTGGTCTGATCATAGCTCATTGCTACCTAGAACTCCTGGGCTCAAGCCTAGGATGTAGAATGCTTCAATATTACAGTTAACCAGATTGCTCTAATTTACTTATCTATTCAACAGACAACATTCTTTTTTTCCCCCAAACACACATGGAATTTTCAAAAAAAATTGACCATTACAGACCATAAAGGCCAAAAACATACATCATGAGGCCATGTACTGAAGTTCAACAAAATTGGAAATTAAAAATAAGTAATTGCCTGAAGAATAATGAAGAAAACAAAATCAAATTATTTATTTTAAAATTAAAAAAATTCCCCTAAATAAGTTAAAGTATAATCATAATCTAACACAGCACTATTAGAAATAAATGATGGGAGCACTAACTTACCAAAACTGTAGAGAAAGCAATATTCAGAGGAAAATTTGTATCTTTAAATGGCATTTATTAGAACACAAAGAAGACTGAAAATTAATTAAGTTTTTAATGTAAGATGCTAGAAAGAGAGTAATAAGATAAACCCAGTCCAGAGTTCTTTCTGTTTAGTTCACTAGTGCTTATTATTAATGGAAATTTGGAATATCATTCCTTTGTTTTTGTTGGCCCCTAATATTTAATCCTAATATTTGCTTTTCTATCATGTAGAGAAAGCCTTGCCTATGAATTTTACTTATGCTCAAAGTATAAAAATTAAAGAAAAGACTTTAATGTCTAATGTTACTGTGTCCTTTGCCTACAGAGCGGTCATTAAGGAGCAGAAAATTCTGGAACAGAAACATTCCTAGGCATCTTTAAAGTGCCAGGAAGCAGTTTGAAATCTGTATGAGAATAAAGGAAAAGCATTGCTATTTTGAATATTAATGCAGGGAGCTGTTTTGTAGTGAGCAAGAACATCTGTGCATATTATGTTTCAGTTAGGAAAATGTTTTCATTTACAGTATGAATTTTTACTCTATTTCTTTGAGAGTTACTATTTTTCCTCAGGAGGACTGTGTGTAAATTTCCCCCATGATTTGGCACATGTGAAGATGGAGGAGCTGTTATTTGACCCTCACTCTGGAGATTCTTTATTCCTCATGATGCTGTTACTCCATGTGTTTTAAAAAACAAATCAATATAGCATCCAATAAAATGTGACCCACAATAAACTCTCTTTCTTTTGAATTTTTCATGAATCATTCTGAGTGAATGGACCCAATGCTGGGATTTTTACCTTTGCCTGGACAGCCGAGTCTCACTCACCTTGCATTTGTCCCAGCCCTTCATTCCTTTACCCAACCCTGCCCCTTCCCAATACAAATTATGTCATACTCTGCTAAGAAAGGGTCCCATGAGCCTAACTTTATCTTCCTGTCTTCTTTGTTAAAATTCTTCTTCTTCCCTACAATGTACATCTTGTTTTCTCAGAACAGAAGCTCCCAGTGAAATATTAGGAAGAAGTTATCAACATCTTTTTGGGCCCAGTCATCGCCCTTTTAAATATTTATATATTTAAATTTTTTCTCCTGGAGATTTGACAGTGATTTAACTGGTTGGCTTTGATTTCAGGGCTCTGTAACCTTAAATTACTGAATTGGGGTGAGGGATTAGAAGGTCTGAGCTGTCAGATTATTCTCAGTTTGGGAAATAAATTATTTTTATGTGAGTTCACAGATGTTCATGTTGCAGAGGAATTATATCTACAATGGGAAAAAAATGTGTATGTTGAACCAATGGCTTCCCCTGACCTATAGGCTAAAATTCAGGTTTCTTGGCCTGACAGTAAATGCTTGTCATGTATTGTCCTGTTTCACTTGCAGCCTCAAGGCCACATGTGGCCCTCCAGATCCCCAGTGTGGCCCCTCACCTGAATCCAAACTTCACAGAACAAATCCCTTTATTAAAAGGATTTGTTCTGTAAAATTTGGATTCAGTCAAAAGGCCACACTCAAGGATCCAGAAGGCCACGTGTGGCCCCAAGGCCACAGTTTCTCCACCCCTCCTTTGTTTAATGTTACCTCTGCCCGAAATGCTCTCTTGCTTTCATTCTGTGTATCTAACTCCTTTCCAACAGCTGTAACACTTCTCAATTCTCTTCTGTGAAGATTCTCATGCACCTTCCTACTATCAGAGCACTAAACATTTTCTCTACCACTCATTGCCGTCCAATTGAACAATAACTCTTGCACGTTAATACTTGATTGGCCTGTGTTTTGATGTTAACAGATGTATGGTCGTTGAGCACAAGACAATATATCATTCTTTTAGAGGTCATAATACAATACTTCCTGCATTATTGGTTCCTATTTACTATTAATTGATTGGTAATTTGTTGGTATGTAAATGATTTGGGAACACATATTCTTCAAGTTTTTGTTTTATTTCAATAGATTTAGGGGGTACAAGTGTTTTTTTGTCACATGGATGAGCTGTATAGTGGTGAAGTCAGGGCTTTCACTGTCACCTGAATAGTGTACATTGTACCTGATAAGTAATTTTTGATTCCTAACCCCCTCCCAACCTCCTTCCTTTGGAGTCTCCAAAATCCATCATGCCATCTATATAACCATTTATACCCATCATTTAGCTCCCACTTTTAGATGAGTATATGAGTATTTGTTTTTCTGTTCCTGAGATATTTCACTTAGGAAAATGGCCTCCAGTTCTGTCCAATTTGCTGCAAAAGACATTATTTCATTCTTTTTTATGGCTGAGTAGTATTCTGTGGTGTTGTGGCTTCAAGTTTTTCATAGTATTTTTATACCAGAGATCTGAGCTGATGATGATGGCTTCAGAACTAAGTATGAAATTAGTATTTCAAAATTCGAGCCAGGTGTGGTGGCTCATACCTATAATCCCAACATTTTGGGAGGCCAAGGAAGCAGGATTGCTTGAGCCCAGGAGTTTGACATTGCTGTGAGCCATAGCTCACTGCACTCCAGCCTGGGCAGCAGAGCCAGATCCTGTAAAAAAAAAAAAAAAAGAAAAAAAGAAACCCAAAACTCAAACTGTAACTACAAAAATACAGATGTGCCACATGGTGGCAGCAGAGGTACGTCATTATTTTTACAGGTTTGTGTTAATATACTTTAGTCTACCAGAAATTACAACTATCCTATTAGTGAATTGGAAAATATTGTAAATGTCTAAATGATAAATAAGAAAGCTTAGCAAAATGTTATAGAATGAGAATTACTTAACATAAATAAATTCCAAAAGATCTTTGTATTTTTAATTTTCTTTATGTATACAAGTATCTCTTACATCTTAAATTCTAGAACTCCTCCATATTGTTTTGCAATCAGATTCCTCTTCTTCACTCTTTTCTACCTCTGCTATAAAAGTTTCCTGAACATTAGGATGATGTTTTGTGACATTTGGTTTGGGGACGGGGGTCATTGGGCTGACAGGATATTGTGCTGTGTAGAATGTGAACCTATACAAATTCCAGCTGTTGATAGTACGTGTAGTTCTTTTGCAGACAGACTTCTTAGGCACGATGCCTAAGTTTAATTTCCATTTGTAAAGTCATACTTAAAGTATGTAAACTGAAACAGATGTTAGTACTCTGAGAATGCATTTGGTGCATGAAGGCACAGTTCCCTAGCCTCCTCTTTCACTCCCACATTATTTTGAAAGCCCCTTTGAATAGAAAAGGGCCTCTGGAGAACTGTCTAGTATCTTTAACCCCATTTATGTGTAGCAAATCATTGCTGGGAGATAGTTGCCTGAAATCAATGTTAGGTTTTACTTGAAACTTCTTCCTTAATAACAGTATGATTTTTTTCCTTCCCTAGAAACGTCCAGCTTTGTTTAACTATTCTTTAATTTGTAAGCTGTCAACCCTAATAAGTTTTTTTTTTTTTTTTGAGACAGAGTATCACTCTGTTGCCCCGGGTAGAGTGCCGTGGCGTCAGCCTAGCTCACAGCAACCTCAAACTCCTGGGCTCAAGCGATCCTACTGCCTCAGCCTCCCGAGTAGCTGAGACTAGAGGCATGCGCCACCATGCCCGGCTAATTTTTCTATGTATTTTTAGTTGTCCAGCTAATTTCTTTCTATTTTTTTTAGGAGAGACGAGGGTCTCGCTCTTGCTCAGGCTGGTCTCGAACTCCTGAGCTCAAACTATCCGCCTGTTTTGACCTCCCAGAGTGCTAGGATTACAGGCGTGAGCCACCGCGCCTGGCTATGTTCACCCTAATAAGTTTTTAAAAGGCAAACTAGATCTTATTAATACTATCATTTGAGTAATAACTCTAAACTACTGTTTTCCCAAAGATTAGCAGCAATAGATATTTATGCAACACCTATATAACTTCTTACTGTTATGGTTCCAGATATTAAAGTACTATATTGATATGTGAAATATTTTGAAAGTCTTTCAATATATGAATTATGCTGGTGATAGTTCATAAATATATTTCTAACCATATGATGATTTGTGCTTCCAATAATTTTCTTAGAAAGAAGAGGTGGAGTTATTAGAACTAACATCTAACTGCTTTGTTTTCTTTCTTTTCTTCCTTTTTCCCCCCTTCCCTTTCTTTTTTCAAGGATATTTGTTGAGTTCCTACCTCAGGTAGGATTGAAAAGATGATTAAAACAGATTCTAGTGTAAAGGAACATTCAGTATAACTTAGGCATGATACACATAGACATTAAACTGTAATTTATTATTATATTGGCAAAGAAAAAGTCTTTAACAGCACGGAGCCAATCCAAAATACTGAGGAGCTAAAGAAGACTTTACAGAGAAGCTGATGCTGGGGTTGGGCATTGACAGATACAGGAGGATTTCTCTAGGCAGCAAAGGGGAAGCATATTTTCCAGGTAGCAGAATGGAATGAGCACTCGTATGGTGGATTTGTGGAACATAAAGAACTCTGGTGTGGTTTTCTTTCAGATACGTGGGGGAAGTTATTAGGTGATGAGACTGGAAAGAAAGGGTGAAGCCAGTTTTAGTCATGCTTAAATGTTTGAAAACATGAATGTAAAATTTTCCTTAATTAAAAGTTAATAATTATCATTTTAAAGTACTTTGATTTATATTACTTCAAGGTGATAATTATGACCATTTTTTTGTGTAGTAAAAATTTAGATGGATATTCTTAGCATTACTGAGTTACCTTCTAATTGCATCCATAAAATACATCAATTCACTAAAAATTTATGTAATTCCATGTATATTCACTTTTGTATTCTTATATAAACATAAAATGCCTCCTTGAGTTTGTCTTTATATTTAACCGTTCAAGTCCATAGATATTTAGCTTCTAGGTTAAGAAGTAAAGCTTTAGTGAAAAATGCTACAGATGTATGATTATAAAGCTGCATCAGTAATTAATAGATAATTTGGCTTTTTTTAGTGGCCAAGTTTGGTGGCTGAATGATAATTCTAGTATATATGAAATATAATAGAAATAACTTAATTATCTAGGCAGTATTTTCCTCATAAAGTAAACCAAAGTTCAAAATGTATATGGAAAAACTTATGTTCATAAAATGAGCCCGGCATGGTGGTTCATGCCTGTAATCCTAGCACTTTGAGAGGCCCAAGTGGGAGGATCACTTGAGGCCATGAATTCGAGATCAGCCTGAGCAACACAGTGAGACCTTGTTTCTACCAAAAATATAAAAATTAGCTAGGCGTGGTGGTGTGTGCCTGTAGTTCCACCTACTTGGGAGGCTGGAACAGGAAGATTGCTTAATCCCAGGTGTTTGAGGTTGCGGTGAACTATGATCATGCTACTACACTCTAGCCTGGGCAACAGAGCAAGACCCTGTCTCAACAACAACAACAACACCCCCCCAAAAAACCAAAAAATGAATTTTGTGTTATTTTGTCTAGCTTTTAGAATCATTGATGAAAATGTTTCAATAGCTCTCTTGTTTTTAGATACATAATCATATTTTTCTGTTTTGTAAAAATGAGTTAAATTTCCCTACTTCTGATTTTGATATTTGTTTTATTTTCAAATCATATCTCTTTTGAGTTTGACACTAAAGTCTTGGCTATATGCAAAAAATGATAAGTTACTTATTGGGACATATGTGGATTCTTTAAAAATGTTGTTGAAAGTGTGGCTTAAAGTATTTTATGTACAAAATATAATATTATTCTAAATTGAGAGAGAAGTTTTTATATTGCTCTCTTCCATTTAATGCCTGACATTGAACTCCATTTTTATTTTTTCAGACTGAATTATAAAACAAACAGATTCTAAGTACTGTACTTTCCATTTTAAAGTTTCCATAAAACTGTGGTTTGGGAGTGGATAGAAAGCTATTATGACATTCTTTAGGTTTTCTAGTCTGCTTGAGTGATTCCATAAATAAACAGTAAATTTTCAGTAATTTCATTTATGAAAGCCACTTGAAAAAATAATTCGTTAATTTGTCACAAAGAAATTCAATCTTACAATAAATGGGTGTTGTAAAGCTTATGTTTTAATTTTCTTCCATTAAAATAATTCTATTTTTAGAATTGAGTAGTTTTTAAGGAATTAAGTGGTATTTTTGATCTGCATTTTTACAATTCTTGAAGGTTTCCAATCTTGCCTCCCAATTAGAAATAGGAAGCTAAATCTCATTTCTAAGACTTCTCGGAGAAAGTGCTAATGAGAAACTAGCAGTAATTTTCTTGTTTCGTTAATCCCTTATAGAATATTGTAGAACAATGCTAATTGAAGAATTAGTCTTGTGTTTCTGATTGACTAGAGCATGTGTCCTAGCCTTAAGAGTGAATTTATAAAAATCAATAAAATGTAAGGGTATTTCTATAATTCTGTGAGGAGAATCTATTCTGTGTTATTTTCTGTTGAAACAAAAACATACCAGGGACTTTAAGAAAAAAGAGAAGAAAGTATATCTTTAAACAAGAATAAATGCCATGAAATGAAAATTTTATAAATAATTCCAATAAGGGAATGAAGTGGTACTGGTTTTCAGGTAAATGACTATGACCATAAAAGTTAACCTTGTAAAGTATTCAGGTTCTGAATACCCCCAGTTATTCCAGTCTGCTTTGATTGTTTCCAGGCTGGGTTTCTGCAACCAAAGTCATGAGGACCAGTTGAATAAATAATCCAGTTCATTATATCAAAACACTTGACAGACTCACAAATATACCTGGATAACTCAGGATAATGTGGTTACTTGATAGTGTTAATATTTACATTAAGTACCTTTCATCACTATGTGCCACTGTGCTTCTGTTCTACACGAGGTCAAAGGAATAGTAGAGATGGTGATTGTATCCTGTATGGCTTCTGTCCAGTGTTTAGAAAGATGGTGTAAAGTAAGACTGATGGTAAAAAGATAAATTAGTACATATGCATCATGTTATTTTAATATTTATTATATTCCAATTTAATGTATGCCTATCAAAGGCCACCATAATCACTGAGTTTTATTTTTCTGGGTTGCTTTCCTTTTTATGATTCATATCCTGTGGTCTTCAGACCGGTATCAAGAATTAATAGTGACAGATTTTTTTAAGAGTCTGATTTGAATTTAGTAGCCAATTCAACTTACATATTAATGCTATCTATGTACTTTCTTTCCACATCACACCCTCTGAAAGGTAAAAACCAAAACTTGGCATATGGGCAGGCTCTGCAGCTTATATACAATGGGCAGTATAGTAATGTCTGTGAGCTTGAATTAATTTACCTTTAGCTTCAGCTTCAGCTAGAGCCTCTGATTTCAGATAACTTATTATTTTTACTCAGGTTTGTATTCACTTATTAATACCATTGTCCTTCACTTAGAAAGAATAATGACTTTCTGAGTTGAAATGGGTCCCTTGTGCTAAATAATTGGCCAAATAATACAGCGTAATTTCTTTACAACCCCAGATTAGAAGGGCTGTCATCCTGATCTGTACATCAAGCACATGAATCTTGGTCTATGGTAAACAGAGCTAGTCAACCCAATCTTGGTTTGAACAGCCTTAAATAATGTGCTCCATTTTCACCATCATATATTATGGCCTCAGTAAAAGATCTTTCATCTGCCATAACAAGATCTGGAGTTTAAGTTGCTATTACTGGAAAGGCAACTTTAATATTTTTCTTTCCCAGAAAATGAAAAACAGAGAAACTTTCATTTCCTGACTACATGTCAATTGTTACAAATGTCTTAAAGCAAAGAAAATGGAGTCTGCAGCTCAGTACAGCAGAGCTAGTGAAGACATGTTGCCTGTGCTGTAGTATTCCTGTTAATTTATTTGTTGCTTTAGAAAGAAATTCTGTTTCCATGAAAATTGTGTCTCCGGGTAGGTGATTCATGAGCACAGGACCTGGAGATGGAATCAGTCTCTTGAGCCTATTTACATTCTTAACCATACACAGCTGCTGAGTCGATGTAGGATTTTGGATTTTTCAAAGGCAGAGTCTTATCTTTCACGATTAAAACATTAAATCGCAGTCACATTAAAACAGTGCCAAGTAACATAATAGCTTAGAAAACTATGTTTTGAAAAAGGTGGATGTCCCTTTCAATGTGTAGGGAACCTCTTTTTAGGTATTCTGAACTCAGCTTTTAGTACATTTTTAAAACCTTTCCTTTGATGCAAAACAGCTGTAGCTATGTTTTGAGGGATATAAACATTCCCCTCCACCTCCCCCATATTCGTACACTTTCCAGGCTCCTGGTAAGGGATTTAAAAATGTTGCAATTTCTTATCATGCATTTCCTACAACCATTTACCTTTTTAACTAAATAGTGCTTTATAAGAAAACTTACAGGGGTGCTTTGAACACTTACTTGAAACAAATAGCCTAAAAATAGTTGAAAACAATTACTTTCTTGAGAATTGAGTATAAACTTAAAATACCGTCTTATAGTATAGCCATTAACCAATCTTCAAAGGCATTTATTGCTTGGGATGAACTTGGACAGCATGGACTGTACAAATTAATGCATATTCAGTAGATGTCTGAGTTGAAATGGTCAAGCTAATTACATTTCTTTTCCCTTTTAGAATATAAGAAGTGATCCTTCCAGTTTCTTCTATAGTTATAAATTACAGCTACATCTTTCTTGATGCTTTTGTGATGATTTGTATATGGGCTCTGTGTCTCAACAATGTTAAGATGAGATCATCTTGCATCACCATTGGTGAATTTCTCACACCTTAGAAGCTATATTAACAAATTAATAGTTGCTTCTTGGCATTTTATATGTGAATAATATCATGCTCAAATGACTTTTAATGTATAAGTAAACCAGTTTAATCCAATTTTCAAATGATTTTTCCTAGTTACATGGCTAGAGGTCAGAGCTGGGTCGGTCATGTTTATAGAACTTTTTCCACATAGAAGTTTTCTTGTAAGAGCTTAAGGAGTGCATTTTCTGGTGGAGTTTAGCAGGGAGAAGAACTTGATTTTGGACTAAGGAGGTGTACAATGGTAAGAATATAATTTGTGGCATGAAAAATACACTAAAGCTAATTTTAAACATTTTAGCAATGTATGCTTTTTTGATGGTCTTAGACATTTCGGAACATAAGTCAACTTTTAGTAGTGTCTTGTCCCAGAGATGGTATTATCCCAAAGATGGAATCTACCATTTCTTCATTTTATTTATGAAATATATTGTTACCAAAAAATAAAATATATTAGAAGAAATACATTTTTAAAATTCATAATTTCTAATGCATTTTTGATAATGATTTTCTTTGTTACTTTGAATTTATTTTATATCTCTTGTTGAATCTCGTTAGTTATTCGTGTAATTAAAATTTAATATTAGCACTTGGAAATGTGAAAATGAATTACTGTTTGTGAATATGCTTTGATCTGATATATGTTATCTATATATTTTCCTTTAATCACCCTATGAAGTGCTTGCAAAGACTCTAGAAAGAACTAAACTACTCATATTCATTGCTTTGAATATAAATGAAGGATTTCAAATGATACAACAGATTAATTTATTAGCCTAAAACAAAGTTCCTAAAGGATAACAAATGTGAATAAGTTTTGACATGGGTTTTAAAAATGGTCAGAAGAGCCCTGAGACAATAGAGATTTTTTATTGAAATGGGCTATAATTCCATTTTGGGTTCATGGTTATAGATACCCATCTGGTCTTACATGAATTTGCCACTGTGAGCATGAAATAAATTGTGTGCAAGAGTTTATCTTTCTGATTTAGCACAGTATTGTGTTATATACCTCTCCTTTGTATTTTTAACTTAGTTCTCTTTGGTCTGTATTTCCTACATTCTTCCCCAGTGGCCAATACATAGGCTGTTCTGTGGAATGTAATAATCTTGTTTCTTTTTTCTTTTTTTTTTTTAGAGACAGGGTCTCTGTTGCACAGGCTGAGTGCAGTGGGGTGATCATAGCTGGTTGCAGCCTGGAACTCCTAGGCTCAGGTGATTCTGCTGCCCCAACCTCCCAAGTAGGTGGGACCACAGGTGCTTGCCACCAAGCCTGGCTAATTTTTTGTAAAGATTATTTCTCACTATGTTGCCCATGCTGGTTTCCAACTCCTGGACTCAAGTGATCCTTCCTCCTTGGCCTCCCAAAGCACAGGGACTGTAGGCATGAGTCACTGTACCTGGCCAGAATACAATAATCTTAAATTCTGCAACAATAAACTTTGTTGTAAGGTAAGTTAATTAAAAATAGATATCTTATGCCACTGTTTTTTTTTGAGTGTTTCTTTTTATTTATTTTCATTCAATTAATTGTAATATTTTCCAGTTAGTAATAATAATATTCATAATAACGGCTAATGTCTATAAAAAACTTCCTATGTGCCAGGGAACTACTTTACTGGATTATCTGTTTCTCACATCTACCGTATAAGTAGGTATACAATTATTATCATTTTTGTAGAGGAGGAAACTGAGGCACACAGATATTAAATAATTCAGCCAAAATCATATAGCAGAACCAAATGGCAGAACCAATATTTGTACTCTGTCTCCAAATGTACCTCAACAGGAAACTGGATATATTATACTATATTTATACAATGAAATACTACTCAGCAATAAAAAAGATGAACTACTCATACATGCAACAACGTGGGTCGTGGTATGTAGGAAACTAGATGGCTTCCAAGATTTTTACCTCCTGATATCTGAGTCCTGTGTAATTCCCTTGAGTGTGGATGAAATCTGTGAATACGGATGAGACATAACTTGTATTAGTCACTGTTCTCCAGAGAAGCAGAACCGACAGGATAGATGTAGATATATGAGGAGATTTATTACGAGAATTGACTCATGCAATTGTGAGGGCTGAGAAGTTCCACAACATGCCATCTGCAAGCTGGAGAACAAGGAAAGCCAGTGGTGTAATCCAGTCTCAATCTGAGGAACGGGGAGACATTGGTGTAACTTCTAGCCCTGGGCTAGAAGCCTGAGAACCAGGGGCGTGAGGGTGGGGTGGGGTAGGCAGCTGGTAGTGCAAGCCCTGGAGTCCAAAGGCCCCCAAAAACAGGAGCTCCAATGTCTGAGGACAGGGGAATATGGATGTCCCAGGTCAGGAAGAAGAGAGGGAATTTGCCCTTTTCCTTTGCCTTTTTGTCTTATTCAGACCTGGAATGGATTAAATGATGGTTTCACACATTGGGGAGGGTAGATCTTCTTTACTCAGTCTCTGATTCAAACGCTAATCTTTTCAGGAAACACCTTCAAAGACACATCCAGAAATAATGTTTTACCTGCTCTCTGGGTATCCCTTAGCTCAGTCAAGTGGAGACATAAAATTAACCATCACATCACTCAAATGATTATATTATTAAATGACAAAAGAGAGATTATCATGGGGAGGTCTGACTTATAAAGTGAGTCCTTTAAAAGAAGAGAATTTTCTCCAGCTGTTACAGGAGAGGACGTCAAAGAGACATGCTCTGGTTGACCTGAAACATCTATATTGTAAACTGCCTATGGGGGTCATGTGGCAAGGAACTGCAGATAACCTCTAGGATCTGAGAAAAGTCTCCAACCAACAGCTAGCAGAAAAAATGGGACCTTAGACTGACAACCACAAAAAAATAAATTCTGACAGCAACTAATGAGCTTAGAAGAAGATCTTGAGACCTGTATGAGAACTATTAGCCTCTGTGCTGATGCCTTAATTTCAGCCAGGGAAATTCTACGCAGAGAATCCAGCCATGTGGTGCCTGGACCACAGGACCAGTTCTGACCTACAGAGCTATGAAATAAACAACTGATGTTATAGGCTGCTAAATTTGTGATAACTTATGCAGCAATAGAAAACTAATTCATGGAGGAGTCCCACAGATGTGAGGCTAAGCAAAAGAAGCTGGACACAAAAACAAATCCCAACTATATTTTGCTCTGCTACTCACAGGGTAAATATAAGCACACTGAAAAGTTGAATGAAAAAGTATTGAAGAAGATATATTATGCAAACAGCAACCAAAAGAAAGCTGTTGTAATGAAATTAATATCAGACAAACTAGACTACAAGGCAAGAAGCATCATAGGTGATGAGGAGAGATGAATTATAATGATAAAAGTGTCTTCAGGAAGATATAATAATATCAATATTATGTCTATCTAATGAAATATAATAACTTCAAAATATGTGAAGCAAACATTGACAGTACTAAATGTAAACATGGACAAAACCACAATTAAAGTGGAAGACTGTCATGTAAACTTAGTAACTGATAGATTGAGCAGGCATAGAAGGATATGGAAGATTTGGATAATAGAAAACATTATCTAATATATAAATATGTATATACACATGTAAAACTACACTCAGCAACTGCAGAATACTTATATAAAAATTATATAAAATATTTACTATAAGATTGGCTGGCTCAGCACATTTCATCAGATTGAGCATCAGAATATATTCATTGAGCGCAGTTGAATTATACTAGAAACAATGACAAAATGTTTACATTTATATTTCATTAGATAGACATAATATTGAAACTATTATATTTTCCTGAAAGACACTTTTATCATTATAATTCAACAGCTTGGTACTGGCACAAGAACAGAGACATAGACCAATGGAACAGAACTGAGAACCCAGATATAAAACCATCCTCACATAGCCATCTAATCTTTGACAAAGCAGACAAAAACATACACTAGGGAAAAGAATCCTTATTCAATAAATGGTGGTAGGAAAATTGGATAGCCACATGTAGAAGACTGAAACAGGATCTGCACCTTTCACCTCTCACAAAAGTCAACTCACAGTGGATAACAGACTTAAACCAAAGGCATGAAACTATAAGAATTCTAGAAGAAAACGTTGGAAAAACTCTTATAGACATTGGCCTAGGCAAAGATTTATGAAGAAGACCCCAAAGGGAATCACAGCAATGAAAAAAATAAATAAATGGGACCTGATCAAATTAAAAAGCTTCTGGACAGCCAAGGAAACTATCACAAGAGCAAACAAACAATCTACAGAATGGGAGAAAATATTTGCATGTTATACATCCAATAAAGGGCTGATAACTAGAATCTATACAGAACACAGGAAAATCAGCAAGAAAAAATCAAACAACCCTACCAAAAAGTGGGCAAAGGACATGAACAGAAAATTTTCAAAAGAAGACAGACTAGTGGCCAACAAACATAAAAAAATGCTCAACATCTCTAATCATCAGGGAAATGTAAATCAAAACCACAATGAAATATCACTTATCTCCAGTGAGAATGGCCTTTATCAAAAAGTCCCAAAATAATAAATGTTGGTGTGGATGCAGAGAGATAGGAATACTTATACACTGCTGATGGGACTGCAAACTAGCACAACCTCTGTGGAAAGTAATATGGAGATAACTCAAAGAGCTACAAGTAGAACTACCATTTGATCCAGCAATCCCATTACTGGGCATCTACCCAAAAGAACAAAAGACATTCTATAAAAAAGACATCTGCACTAGAATGTTCATAGCAGTGCAATTCACAATTGCAAAGATGTGGAAACAACCCAGGTGCCCATCAATACACGAGTGGATTAATAAAATGTGGTATATGTATACCATGGAGTTCTACTCAGCCACAAAAACGATCATGAGAGCAAACAGACAGTCTACAGAATGGGAGAAAATACTCGCATGTTACACATCTGATAAAGGGCTGATAACTAGAATCTATATAGAACTCAGGAAAATCAGAAAGAAAAAATCAAACAACCCTATCAAAAAGTGGGCAAAGGACGTGAACAGAAATTTTCAAAAGAAAATAGAGTAATGGCCAACAAACATATGAAAAAATGCTCAACATCTCTAATCATCAGGGAAATGCAAATCAAAACCACAATGAGATATCACTTATCTCCAGTGAAAATAGCCTTTATCAAAAAGTCCCAAAACAATAAATGTTGGGAGTGGATGAGGAAAGATAGGAACAGTCATACACTGCTCGTGGGACTGCAAACTAGTACAACCTCTGTGGAAAGTAATATGGAGATACCTCAAAGAGCTACAATTAGAACTACCATTTGATCCAGCAATCCCATTACTGGGCATCTACCCAAAGGAAAAAAAGGCATTCTATAAAAAAGACGTCTGCACTCAAATGTGTATAGCAGCACAGTTCACAATTGCAAAGATGTGGAAACAACCCAAGTGCCCATCAATACATGAGTGGATTAATAAAATGTGGTATATGTATACCATGGAGTTCTATTCAGCCACAAAAAACGATGGTGATCTAGCACCTCTTGTATTCTCCTGGATAGAGCTGGAGCCCATTCTACTAAGTGACGTATCACAAGAACGGAAAAACAAGCACCACATGTACTCACCGTCAAATTGGTATTAACTGATCAACACTTAAGTGCACATATAGTAATAACATTCACTGAGTGTCAGGCAGATGGGAGTGGGGAGGAGGGGATCGGAATATACATATCTAATGGGTACAATGCGCACTGTCTAGGGAATGGACACACTTGAAGCTCTGACTCGGGTGGGACAAAGGCAATACACATGATCTAATCATTTGTACCCCCGTAATACGTTGAAATAAAAAAAATTAAAAAAAAGTCAATTAGAAAATTTCCAAGTGATTGGAAATTAAGCAATACCATTATGAGTAACTCGTGGGTTTAAAGAAGCATTGCCATAGAGATTAGAAAACATTTTAAACTGAATGATAATGAAAATATATCAAAATTTGTGGAATGCAAAAGCCCTGTTCAGAGGTAAACTCATAGTTTTGAATAAAATTTATTGTAGAAGGCAGATAAAAATCTTCATTAATGATCCATCTTAAGAAGATAGGAAAAGAACAGCAAATTAAACTAAAAAATAAGGAGAATAAAGAAAATAGTGATGATAAAAAATAAAATTAACAAAATAGAAAACAAATATAAAACAAAAAATTTAAAAAGCCAAAATTTGATTTTTAGAAAATACTAATAAATTTGATTACTCTTTGGTGTGATTAATTAAGGAAAAGAGAAAGAAGGCACAAATGTCCAATTGGAATGAAAAAGGTATCGTTATACATCATACAGATATTAAAATAATAAGGGAATATTGTAAACAAATTTATACTAATAAATTTGAAAATATTGATGAGCAATTTTCTCAAAAACTCAACATAACAAAACTGACATGAATGAAAGAGAAAATATGAATCCTTCTAGATTTATTAAAGAAATAGAATTAGTAATTGAAAACCTTCCTGACTGGGATTAAGTCTTACCTTTAACAGTACAATTTCTGGTTCATAGCAGTGCTCAAGTAATACTAGTTGGACAAGTAAATAATCTCTCATATTGAAATAGTCTTACTAAAATTGCTTATATTTGTTTATATATCTATCTTTCCTATTAAACCATGAACTCCTTGTGTATAGCATGGCATATTGTATCCCCTGCATCCAATACTAGCATTTATAACTAGTCAATAAAGGTTTGTTGAATAATTGAATTAAAAAGAAACAGAACTACTACAATCTACTGAGTGCCTTCTACATACAAGGATCTATACTAGGAACATTTACATAATTATCTCATTTATTCTTTTTTTTTTTTTGAGATAGAGTCTTGCTCTGCTGCCTGGGCTAGAGTGCCATGGTGTCAGGCTAGCTCATAGCAACCTCAAACTGCTGGGCTCAAGCAATCCTTTTGCCTCAGCCTCCTGAGTAGCTGGGACTACAGGCATGTGCCACCATGCCTGGCTAATTTTTTCTATATATTTTTAGTTGTCCAGCTAATTTCTTTCTGTTTTTAGTAGCCACCGGGGTCTCACTCTTGCTCAGGCTGGTCTTGAACTCCTGACCTCAAGCAGTCCTCCCGCCTCGGCCTCCCAGAGTGCTAGGATTACAGGAGTGAGCCACCACAGCCGGCCTCATTTATTCTTAATGATACTTTTATTAATGAGGAATTTTTAGCCTCATGAGTAGACTACATCTAAAATCAACTAATTAACTTGTTTATGCTCAGAAGTCGTGGAGCCAGGATTTGAATATGAATGTGAATTATCTTCAAAGCCCATTTCTTTCCACTATACCAGTGGCTTCCAAAGTTGCATGCACCCTAGGGGGCACTCAATCAAGGAAAGAAAATTTTAAAAGGAGAAAACTGAGAATGAGAGAAGTTAAGTAATTTGTCTGAAATC